>JAOBAT010115523.1:0-37145 GCA_026413305.1 Hydrozoanthus tunicans
ATCAGATCAATAGTTTAACAATATCGCAATTAGCACCTTTTTGCATTCCATTGCCGTTGACCTCCCTAGTTCTTACTTGGACCATTACTTAAACATTTTTGTTATCTGTTAAGTGCTTTATTTCATTTTGACCTCATGATACCAGTCTCATGAAAAATGATTTGAACTACCCTGTGATTTTCATTATCAAATCGAAATCATAATTAGTTATAGTTTTCACTGTTGTACAGTACTCTTTCTACTGAGCAATAAAGATCTACCTTTACACCACCCACTCACTCATCAGGGACAATATTGCAACAGAGAAATCATGATAATGACTGATATGTAGTAATTTTTACTCGAATTAAATTAAATCTTTGCATTGAGTAACTACCTTCGCATCAAACAAAGAGTTCTTACCTGAGAATATACTCTATGAATGCATTTGTGTCCTGTAAAAATTCACTCAAGTAAGTCAAGAATATATAGCAAAAAATTTAAAATAACTATTAAAACAATTGCTATGACTATTGCTAAACTTTACAGTTTTTTTCTAAAAAGCAGTAAGCCTTAACATATAATTTTAATACTCAACTCTGGCAGTGTTACTCTACTTGCCCAACTTTACAACTAAAATATTGTATTGTGAGGATGAATGTTTTGAGTCATTCTTTTGTTGTCCATACACAGCAGCGTATGGTAACTTGATAACAAACTAATTATGTTGACCGTAAAACCTTAGTCAGAGGGAAACATGCTAGTTCTAAACAAGTTTGAATGCCATATGAAGATAATGGTTTTGAAAAAATATTGTTCATCTATAAAAAAAAGACTGTTTAAAAACAAATAAAAACCTTGTGCCATAAAGTTTTTGCAGCTTGCAATCTTAATAATCTTGTGGAGAGAACACTGATCATTGTCTTGTGACCTTTGTTAATCTGTAAACAATTACAACAATGCCTAATTAGTAACTTTCTCAAAAACAAAGACCTAAATCAAATCAATTGACCAAAGAAAATAATGAAATTTGTTAGTATCACTTTTTTTAAGAATGGGAAGTCCTTAGGTGATTTTTTGTTTCAGTCATAATAAATTACTGATTTTTTTTTTCAGTTTTCAGAAAGGTTGTGCAAGTTCTAGTTTTTTGTTGTGACTACACAATAAATGGGGCTATATTGTTTTCATAGCTTATTAGAACTGACCTCTTACATAACTTTAAGTTATTTTATATTTACCTTATTTTGGTATGCATTATATCATGCAATAAACAGATTGCATCATTTGAATGTATAAATATATATACAGTCACATTTAATTTCACTCTACACACTGTCCAGGTACCTGGTATGTTTCATCTCTCAATACACCATCTGATTCATCTTTGTTGGGGTCTATAAGTTTTCAGAACAAAAAGTTGCTGTAAGTCAACATAATTTGAAGATAGTACTGTCAGTAACTAGTGCTAACACAATCCAAGCAAAGATTTGAATGAGTCTTTTGATAGTGGCTTGGTGGTCTTCCATAAAATGCATTTTCAAAATAATAATGGATAACTGGCATCCAAGCCATCAAGCTCTTGGTCTAAGACACCTCTTGGTGATTATGTAATTACTGTAATCCTGGTTAGTCTGCTAACCCAGGGTTAATTACCATGACAACCAATAGGTTTTGTTAAGAGTTAACCCTGAATTAAGTTAATCGGGGTTTTGAGAACCGGGCCCTGTCTTGTAGTTTTTAAAATTTTCAAATCTAAACTTATGATTACCTGCAATTGTTTTAAACAATACCTTGTTCAGTTATTGTCAAGAGATCTGGACAGCTTTCTCTTATTTGTAGTTTTTGGCACAAGTTCTGCAAGAATTATTTTGTGAAAGTTTGAGTTTAATCTATTTCATCTAATAATATTAAATACTTTAATTAATGAACAAACCTATTGACAAAAGTTTGATTCATGGGTAGCTTGGCCACTTTTAAAAATTGGTTCTTGCAAATTTTTGCCTGTCACAAAGCCTTATTTGACAGACTCAAACTTGCCACCAATATGGCTATAGGTGGCAAGCGCAACCAAAAAACAAACACTGGCCTTGCAACTGATTTATTAAGAGTTATTGTTTCTAATAATTTAATGATAAACAATGTGGTGAACAAATGAAGCTTCTCTAAGCTTTCTTGGGTAAACAAATCTGGAAACGAATGCAATCATTATTGAACACACAGCTACAGATGCAGATGTGGTACAAATTACTTAATCATTAAAAATATCATATGGCTAGTAAAACTTCTGCTCACTTACCATGTCATCTTTGACTATTTGGTTCACAGTTTTGTCTCGGAGTGGCTGCCTCAAATCATTACAAGAGTACTTCCTGTTTAGAAAAACTTAAGTTACAGTACCCTGATAGAGTCTGGTCAAAAAAACTATAAAACAACTCAACAACAGTGTTATTTCATATAAATTAGGTCAAGTTTTACTTTTTTAAGAGATGTCAATCAAATCAACAGTGTTCTTAATATTTGTTTTAAATGTTGTTTTGATAGTTTATTCGACTGCCACGAAACATCACACAAACCATTCAAACAACAACAAAATGTTTTTTGAGGATCACGCAAATAAATTTCAAAAAGTTAATTTGAGAAAGTATTCACTACCTTGAAGTAACTTTTATTTTATAATAATATTTTTATCTTAAGATATAATGAAAAAGAAAACATGTACAAGTATACAGTAGTACAATCAAAAACAAAAAAATGCGAAAAAATTATAAAAAACTATTTCAAAACAACTCACAGCCCTGGGAACTCTTAAAATACCAAGTGAGAGAGCAACTACAATTCTTTGTTCTTTCTCCGAACCGAGTCGAACGACAGAAGTTCGAACAGTTCGAACCATTTGTTCGTTTATATTCAATCGATCTATAAAGCTGGATAGGTCTGAATGTGGCAGGGTTCTCGAATTTACATAAAATATGTTATGTTCGTTAGGAACCTAATGGTATCGGCTTTACTGATTATTGGAACCACGAAGAATGAAAAGCTCAATAAAGAAAATAACTGACCTCTTATAGAGAAGATTTTCAACGGCCGGAGTGCATCTGTTACGACTCTGTACATCGGACTAAAGAGATAATCAACAGGTTATAAACCAATCGGCATATAACTAATAATTAAACTATGTAGGCAAAAGTCCTATTTAATGAAAATGTCAACTTAAATGAATTATTAAATTTTACACACAAAAGTCGCTTTACTCCCTGCAGATGGCCCCTGCAGTTAGGCCACGCTACCAGCGCCTCTCAGACGACATAAAAAAATTAAAAAAACAGATTGTCGATAAGCTCTCCTAAGTTTTATTAACTCAAACTCACGCATATCCTGATTTTAACTTTCGTGCAGATCATTCCACGATCACTTTTACCCTGACATATAAGATCATTTATCAAAACAAAGGATGCGACCGCTCGTGAAAAATCGAACAAAGACTAACATCTGTTTAGGCCTCTGCTTCTTTATACAGAAAAACAAACATATAAATTTCTTGATATATTTATAGAACATACCTTTCTTGGTTCGGCAGCCCATCTATACTTCGATGAAGCCCAGTCATAATAGAAATAACCAAGGTTTCCCGCATCGACTTGGCCCTTCCTTCTTTCAGCCATTTTGAAAACGGAGCCAACGACTCGCGAGAACCATATTTGGACTGATACTTTAAGCCAATCATATTCGGGAATTATACTCTCGTCCCAGACTTCTTCAAGGTTATGTATGTTTAGTCGCTCAAAGGAAAACAATATGGCGGAGCAGTTCAGACTTTCTAATGCGGAACTTATAAATCAGGTTTGTTTACCGTTTTCGGTGAATTTTATTTGAGTATTTTAGGTTCTGCTTTGAGATTTTTTCAAATATTTTTAAGCAGCATCGACAAATATTTGTAACTGCGTTTCAGATTTCAGTAATCAGTACACCCAACGCAACTCGAATCAAACTTAGTTGCGACATAAAATGAACTTTGAAAAGATATTGATATATCAGTCCTGAAGACTCTTTGAGTTAATCGAGTGTCGTGTAGCCTTTCCCATTGTTTTAATAGGAGGTTTTGCCATCAAACTAAAATTATAAAATTTTTCAAACTGATGTTACAACTCGATACATCACTATCTGAGAATACGTCTGTGATTAGTAACAGGTGATACGCTTCGACTCTCAACAAAGTTTTTGAATATATATTGTATTTTCTCTCACAAGTGGTTTCGAGTTCGACGGTAAACCAATGGGTGGCAAGTTTTCCGTTCTGGGGCATACTTCATCATGATCCTGTTAAGTTACATAAAGTTTAAATCATGAATACATAGTGAAGTACACGCCAGTACGGAAATTCTACCTTCGTTGAGCTAGCTGTATAAATGAGTACCAGTTCTGCTTGGGGCTAACCTGCTACGGATTAGTGTTCTGTCCAGTGGGAGTCAAAGACTCTCATCCGCTTAACTCTACAGAAACTGGAGATACAGTAGATATCAGGTTGAAAGGATTTAGCACAATGCAAAAAAAAATTGAAAAAAGTTTGTCACCCAATAGATAAGTTTTTACTGTAAATTCCAAATAAGCAGTCAAGTTCTAGTTTTTAGGAGTATGTAAACATTTTTAAAAATAATCCTGATAAAACACTCGCTATGATTGCTTACAAATCAACATTTTCAGTAAGAGATTAAAAAACGATTATGATGTAAGAGGGTGCCCCACAAGAAAGTTTCTTTCTTTATGGTTGTTTTCTAAAAGTGATAAAACAGCACCTCTTGTGTTTCCATGTAATTTTGCCATGTTTCCTCTCAACACTTTCCTAATTCCCTCTTGCATCATAACCGTTTTATAAATTGATGAAAACATGCAAAATTTTTTTTACTTCCTTAACAAGGTTGATTTTCTGTGGGCTGTCTTTTTTTCAGATTGCAGTTCTTGCTTTCATCAATGGTGGACAGCAGGGAGCAAAACTATATGAGGCATATGCAGCTGGTAGAATCACTTACGAGTTGTACAAGAGGTTAACGGTTTCAAAAGCAGATGTTCTCAGGGTATGATACAGAATGAAGTAATTCTTATAGTAATTATAATTTTAATGCACAGATAAACAAAAATGCTTATTCATTTTAATAGAAAGTCTCGTTTAGTAAATATGTGCTACTATGACCTAGGTAAATTTACTAGCTTATAAATCTTTATAACTTCATTTATGATGGAGTTATTATTTTCTTAGTATCATTAATTTTTCACCCAAACTGAATTTAAAATTCATTATGTTTACATAAGTCTCAAGGTGGCCGTTCAACTTATATTTTTAAAATTTTAGGCTCAAACAATTTTACGGATCAGTGATTATGTAAAGAAGAACCCAAGAGCTTCTCAATCCCAGCTCAAGGCAGAAGTAGAGAAGGAAATTACACTCTTTGCACAACAAGTGGCTCAGTGTTAGAAACTCTTCAAGGAACTTCGACTTTGCCATGATTCATATCATCATTATTAGCTCGAACACATGCAATATGTGGTAGTTTTTCAAAACTGTTCAGTAGAATAAGAGTGAGATCATTCAAAGATGCTTTTTCTGTGTTTGCCACACCACCAAAAACTTGTACTTATGCTGCTGGACAGTGATAAAGCTAGTTACCTACTTAGATAACAGCCATTGCAATTATATTTAACAAAAAACTAACAATTTTGATAAAATATCGAATTAGGTTTTCATAACAGTTTATTTGCTTTTTAAAACTCTCATTGGTAAACAACTATCAGTGGTTAAGTTTTTGAAACCAAATTGTTTTTTGCCCTTAAAACCTTTTGGTTGTAGAATGAACTGTACTATTTCAAATGTTTTATTATTCTTCAGGTAAAACCAGTTTTAGTTCATAATAATGTATATTAAGTAAACCTAAGGTATCTTTTCTTCAGGAACTTTGTATGACACATTTAGGCATTAGGATTTTGCAATGCAGTTGTATAAATTATTATAACTTATAATAACACTCATCGTATTGTAGTTATTCACTTTTAAGCTGCACTCATTTTTAAGCCACAACCCCCATTTTAGAGAGATGTGATGATGAACACACTTCTGTCAAGTTTATTTTTGGAAAACACTTCTTGTTGTTTTTCTGAAAAACTTGGTTTTAAGCTGCAACTCCCAACTCGACCTGGCTTTTTGATCAAGATTTAGAAATTATCTGAAAGAATGGCACGGCTTAAGGTAATTCCCCAGTTTTGCTAATGATTGCAAGTACTTGAAGTTGGTTATAAAATCAATACCAAGGATGCTTAGCTTGATTGTCCTCATTTTAATGTGTTTCTTACATGTTCCACCTCCTTAAATCCTCCTGTTTATCCACTGGGTGATACCAGCTTGGTAGCTTGGCTTCTGGATTCAATCGATAGCTAACAAGAACGAAGGCTACAAGTTACAAAAAGCATTTGTTTTAATAACCCTGTTGGATTGATTTTGGTTGCTTGATTTTGAACTTTATTTTCCATACCAGGGCTCGAAATTGCGACCAATACGGTCGCCAATGCGACTAACTTTTTCTCCTTGGCGACTAAATATTGACGTTAAGTCGCCAATTTGGCGACCTGAATTTTACATGAGTCAGATGTACAATAAAGCTCTAACGTTTATATAAACCTCTTATCTCGTCTTGCTTTGCTTTCTTTGTAAAAGATTGGGCCAAATCGCCCAAGCAGAAAGTTTTTAGAGAAATAAGCTTGTCTGCTCCAGAAATCGTCACGCCACAGCTTCCAGAGGATGTCTTTGCTTGGCAAGATAGTTTTGTAGAAATATGTATTTTTTTTGTTTTCGTATTTAAATTGTACAAGTGTGTCCCACGCCATGCTGAATGCTATCAAACATTTTCAAAAAGCGGAACCCAAACATTATTTTGATTATACAAACTGGCGACTTAGTACTTGCATCTGGCGACTACATTTATCCAGTTGGTCGCCAAAGAGCGAGCTAACGATTTTTTTAAATTCGAGCCCTGCATACTAGTAAATATTACATAATTTTTATTATAACCCTGATCTGTAAATAGTAGGGCTGATTGGGTTGGATCAGTAGTGAAGTGCTCTACTTGTTGGTACAAGGACAGGTAAACACAAATTCAACATCAAGAGTTGTTTTTTCTACAAAAAAAAGCATTGTTCTTAAAAAGGATCACTTTCTGCTCTCCTACAGTATATCCCGCATCTACTTTATTTTGTATTGACCTACAGTAAACAACATTTCTTTGGACAACACATATCTGGAAATGCAAAAATGAAATCTAACTATTTTATCCAAGATCTTCATTCTTACTTGACAAACAGCTCTTCATTCTCAATATGTTTAGTTGCAACAAAGACAATCGTTCGCATCACTGCACTTGTTCTGTAGAGGATCCCAGGCTTGCGAAAGTACCTGTTGCAAACAAATTTTTGTTTTTCATTACTAACAGCAATTATCAATATTCATGACAACTTGTGCTTACGTATTTCTCATGGCTGAAGAAAACAACAAGCTCTAGAAGAAAACTGAGGAAGGAGAGTGTCTCAGAAATTTTTTTTTTATTTTTTTTTAAATCTAGAAGAAAATTTCTTCAAAACTGAAACAATTTGATTCAAAATAATTATACTAAATTTATACAAACGTCAAGCAGAGACAGTCTCACTATGTATACTCACTCAGTCGACTCTGCTTTATAAATGAATTCACAAGCTTCTGAGGGCTGACCTAACATTTACCCAAGAATAATCCAAATTTTACTATTCTCAGAAGCTCCAGAAGCTTTGGCTGGAGATGCTTTCTCGAGTAGCCAAGAATATTGGCTTTCAAAAGTTTGTCTCTTACTCTTAGTGATAATGTATATTATAGCTAGTTGAGATGCACCTGTTTGGTAGCAGATACTGCAAGTTGTTAGGAAAACTATCAAGGACATCGTAAGAGAATGGCATAGCATTGGCTTCTTTTCCTGTTGAGTGATCAGAGGGACAGCATTAGCAACAAAAAACTTTAGGACTTCTTAAAATCAAAGAGTTCTCTTTTTTCATATAGTTTGTTAGGCAATCTATCATAAAGCAATTTGAAAACACTCATTATAGGCTCCTAATAATAATAATAATGATAATATTATCTATTAATAACGAAAATAATCACTGACACTAATTATTTTAATAGTAATTATAAGAAAAACGCAAAAGAAACTTCAAATTTAACACTATACCAACTTGTTTTTCAAACTTGTGAAAGCAAATTAAGGTGATCTTGGCATGAAAATCAGTCTTGTTTCTCAAACTACACATGGAGAAAAACAACCACTTTGAAATAATTAAAAGTTGATTGATTTAAACCTTGCCATCAGAAGTTGTTAAGGTGCTAATGCTTCCAGCATTGGCCTTTGTAGAAGCAAGTTGAATTTGGCATTCACATGACCTGATTGATGGTAAAATGTGCAGCTTGGATAAGGAAATTATAGTAAGTGACAAATAATAATTATGCCTGCAGCATCAAAGGCAGACGTCTGGACTTTCATGGAAAATTCATTTAACACTAAAAGATGATATGTATCATTTGGTATCTTTCCAGTATTACAAAATAATATTAATAATTTGCATTGTAAGGTGTATTATCAAAGAGAGCGGTGCATACACTAAAACTTACCAGGGGGAGGGTGATTAATCATGTGTCCATGTGCAAATGGGTGTGACACCAAGCCTTTTTCACTGTGCTGGTCGGCAGGGGAAACCTGCAACATAGCCAAGCATGGAGAATTATAGGTCACTGGTGTGGTTTGTGTGAATAGAAAAAATTGAAAATTTTGTAAAGAATTTTTAAGGGAATCCTAATATATATAACATAACAAGGCTTTTAAAGTCTAAGAAATTTTATTTTCTTCTTCAGGCATATCAGTCATTATAAGGTGCATGTCACACATGTCACTCTGAAAGTCTGCATTGTTGTGAAAATGATATCAATGGTCTTTTGCTCTACATATATATATAAAGAGCGACAGATTTGTCATGTTTTGTTACTTAAGATTTATGCTCTGTCTTTAGAAATTTGTAATCAATCTCTTGAATAAACACTATAGATGGGTTTGGAATAACATGAAAATGGTTGTCTACAACGCCTTGAAATCTTTGACTGGCAATGACTTACTGGAATATTTGTGTCAAAGTTTTTTGCATCTAAAATGCAACCATCATATCGGGACATCAAATACATGTTGTCCTTGTCAATCTGAGGATAATTTGCCATTTTTCTTATATGCAGGGGAAGGTACTAGAAAAACAAGACAAAGCAAACACAATTTAAAGTTATCAAACTAATAATTTTTCTAAAATTGTTTTTAAAAGGCTATTCATGAAAACTGACAGACTTTTAACCTTTTTTTCGAGTACCCAGCTTACTAGTAGAGGAAAAAATCGTACTCTGAATGCATGTTTTAGTAGCCATGATATTAATTATCAGTGTGTTACCCATACTTTGTCTGCATTAATTTGTAGCTGTGTGCATACAAATAATTGCAAGTTTTTGATCCAAATTTGTTTGCCAAAGAAAGCAGTTATGTTTAATAATTCATCTGTCACAATTCTTATTGTTTTATTAGAAACAATAAATCTTAGTTAATCAGTCAAAAAAGTTCCAAACAACCTTGTAGTTGCCAGCTAGCTACAAATTCCAAAAATCTTGTAGCCAGCATTCATTCTTGGGTAGCAATTGGCACCTATAGTAGCAAGTTCAAGCCCTAACAAAACAGCTATATAATAAATGTATGTAACTTGTTTATCATTTGGCTACAATACAGACCACTAATCCTGGATGGAACATCAGCAAAGTTCCAGGAACTACACGACCGTGTAGAAACACCCCTGCAATGGAAAAAAATGAGGCACTATACTGAGGCACTTTAATGGTTGGCCAATTAACCGCCCATGAATTGATTTTTCTCAGCCAGGGCTTTTACATATTTCCCAGCCCCCTGCATTTAAAGATTTAAGTTTCATATGTATTTCTCAGCCCTGGCCATACTTCCTTAATTATATTTGACTATTTACAATCTAAGAGTATGTGCCACTATCCAGGGTATGGTTTCAGACCATCCAGTCAAGAACAGGTGGATAAATCGTGGCCGTTTTTGTCTTTGAACAGGTTTAATATCAGCTTTTGCAATTATTTAAAGACTGTTTAGTCAAGAGCAGCTAGCGGTGCATCAATTTTTTACTTATGAGCTGATTGTTGTTCCAGTTCAAATAAAACATCAGAAGAGTGTACAATACAACAATGATTTCTGTAATAAAAATTATTTTGCACTTCTATAATTTATAGTCTATTTTTTCTAAGATAGGTTTAGGTTGCTAGTTAAGAATAGGGTATCAAAATCAAACCCCTTCGGGTTAGAAAAGGGCCTGGTTTCTGATTGGTCCAGGGGCACACCCCAAAAACTCTTGGCCGAGTTGGTCAAAGGTTGATTAGCCTTAATCCAGGGTTGCTTTTTAATAAAACCTATTGGTTGTCATGGTAATTAATCTTGTAAAGTCTGTCCTGGTGGGCAAACTCTGCTCCCCCCAGAAATTTCCTTACTGTAATCAAAGTTTTGTGTTCAACCTTTCCCAGCCTCTGGATGGTTGATGGAAGACTTGCTGACCTCAAGAGAGAAAGAATGCTTTGATGCATAGCTGTTGTGTTTCTTCGGAAAACCTCTGACAACTCTTTTTTGCAGGAACTGGTGAAAATTAGCCAACAGTTGTTCAATCTAAAACAGGAGCAAAAATTATAAATGTCATTGTTACCATAAATATAAATTGGGAGTGTGTGTTAGTATGTACGAATCTGACTGAAGTGTTCACCTGAAGATTTTAGTAAAATTTCAATTTTGGGGCATCCTGATATATTGGATATTCTTGTTCCAAAACATAAATGTTCACTACTAGAACACATTGTTAAATTGAAGTAATGCTGCCCCAGTACAGAAGTTATCCCAAAACTCGAACAGAACCAAGTATTAAGCTACGGAAAGTGGCAGTATGTTTATTTGTGGAGAACCGGCGATAAACATATACTTCACCACATGTATTGCATCATTATGTGATTTTGAAATAAAATAGTTTTTGGCACTGTCTTTGAAACTTTTTGTACCTTTTTCGTACCAGGGAGTCCCTCCTTTTACTGATAATCAGTTCTAAACTGACTACTGTGTGATTCAATCTTTCAATCTTGTTTACTGTTGGTCAGTTTTTGACTGACCATTGACTGAACCACTTAAGCTTTTAGTAACTTAATTCTTAAACCATTTAGTAACCTCGAAAAAGTTTTGAGACAACCTTTACTCTATTTTAGGGTCTCCGTCGTTCTTTGAATCCCGAACACCAATATCATTTTCTTATCAGTATTAAGCTAAAAGCGGCCCATACGTACACTACAACAACAACTACTACTACTCTTTTAACAAATTACAGAATAATATTACATTGGATATTACCGATGTAATATTGTTCTACGCTCGCTTCTCTTTACGCGTGAGAACGTGGGTTGCTTCTTTGCTTCTTTTAGAATAAAGTAAGTCATGTTGGTGACCAAAGGAAGTTTCGTTTACCTGGTGTGTAACTCCAGCATGAACTTCTGCGTACTGTTTGACAACTGGCAGTTCCTCGGGTGGTTCTACAACCACCTTCTTACCACCACAGTGTTTGTGGTAGTGTAGCAGTAGGTACAACTGGAAAATATCCAGCTGTTCTTGTCGAGTATGGTTTGGTCTCGCGAGCCTTGACGCTGCCACTGAGCCCATTTCTTACTTTTATTTTCTACTGACTTAAAACCCTGCTAGGAATTTAGATAGGGATTCATTTCATAGGAACTTATGCACTTGTACTGACACACAGTACAACCGGACGGTTTGGTCTGGCGATTTTCCGTCAGGCGTCTTCCTTGGCTTAGGCTTGGCTACTAAGCAAGGCGCATGGGAAGAATGGGCCGAGCTCGGGCCAGGAATTGGGGGGAGGGGGGAGACATCCATCCGCGTCAAGAAACGCCAAATTGTCATTTTTGTGCGGCTCGTGAGCATGAGAGCACTAGAGTGACGTAGCAATAGAGCACGAGAGGGTGAAACACACACCGACATTTTAAAAATAAATATTTTTTCAGTTTATTTGTTAATGCAATTAATATGTTTGTTGCAAGGGTTTACCCTACCAGTTGAAAAGACATGGAAGTGAAAAACAATTGATTAAACGAAGGTAAATGGATATTAACAAATATGCGCAAACAAATGTGTTAATGAACTTAAAAGGTAAAGAGTGAGAAAAAAGAGAAAAGTTTAGTGAGTGGGGAACGGGCAATTGTAATGTTTGTGTACCAATTTTTGTTTGGCAGAAGAGGAATTGTTTGGCGCCCGGCGTATACAGCATACTCTTAACAACTAAAAACAAACCAGCAATGTTAACTAAATACTTTATTGGAACTAAAAAGTAAGTTCATCGTACAACTGCCTATTCCTGCTATTAGCTCCTAACCTTGGAGTTTGTCAAAAAGATTTTGAGAAACTAAGAAGTTGAACGCTTCTGTCAACTCATGTTGTTCAAGGCTGTTAGGGGAGGGGGGGGGACTCCCTAATTAAGAACAAGATAAGGATGCTCATCAGATAGATTTGAAAACGACCATAAAAGGTACGCATAAGTTAACTCGGGAACTTAATATTTTAGACCCTAAAAGATTCCGCCTCATTTAACATAAGAGAATGTTGAAGTGTTGTTAAAGCTAATAACTTTACTTAATATAACAGTTTTAATCTGTAAAATCTTGAGTAAAGTTCGAAAACCGACTCTAAAAGGTACGTTGTCAGTTCGAAACCTTGAAAGGTACGCAAGGGTCTTATTTAACGTAAAAAGTCCGCCGAACTCCCCTATCTATCTTTAAAGGGAATTCCCCTCTTCCCCTTGAAACAGTTTTATACATAATCTTTGCACACGCAACGAATGAAACATGAGATTGGTGACTGTCACTCATACAGGTGGCTAAAATCCTTTTTAGCTATGCTATATCTAGATCAAGGCGGGAAACGGAACCCCTAGAGTTAAAAAAGTCAGTGAGTTTTTAAGAAATGTATATAAGATCCATGTCACTTCACGGTTCTCCCTTAATCAGTTATCAGTTTTAGAAATGAACGAGCATGCGCAGTGAAAGAAAAACGTAACTAGCTGTCAATCTCGTTCCCAGCTCTTAGCGCTGGCCATAAGGAACGCAGGCTCTGGGAACGAGATTGACTAGCTGTCGGATTGTCGACGTCAGATCATGGTTCCCAGTCGGAAAAGCGGTCTTGCCTTCCATACGGAGGTAATTTATCTCTGTCAATGCTTCTTGATAACTGATACAGGACGTTTCAACTTAGTAGCATTTTTTACCTAGGCCTTATGTACACTACACAGCAGTTCTATAATATATATCTATGTATCTATTTCCTTTACATATATATCATAAATTGATCACGAGGTAGTGTCTATAAGAAACTACTAGCTCCATCAGGCGCTGCTCTCAAACATTGGGTTTTCGAATTGCAGTCTCATTGCATTCATGTCCTCAAAAAAGGTCGTCTCATCCTCGTTTTCTTTCACGTATTCACTGTTATCCTTTCCGTTCAGAATTTGTAACGGAAGCTCGTCCTGTCGGCTGGGAGTCTGGGTATTAGGGGGCTGTAAGAGACTACTCTTCGCGGGGAGTTCATCATAAGTTTCGTTCCAAAACTCATTGGGCACCCCAGGCGAAACTGGCGGTTTTACTTTTCTTTTTCGTATAAAGTAAATCACTGCGAGAACTGCAAATTAAAATTAGACTAAATTAGTATTTCTCGTAATAATGATTAAAGTTCGTTGCAAGTCCTATTAATAGTGTTTTTTTTAATAATGATAATTTAAGTTATTGTAAATCCTGATGAGAAAACCGTGTTAAGATTACGTATATATGTATGTCTATCTGTCTGTCTGTCTGTCTTCTTTATGTGTAAACGTTTTCATTAATACATGTATGGCGTTGGCTCCTCCTCCTATGGATCCTCTCGACCTGCGCACGCGTTGCCTGACCTATGTTCGACATACCCAAACCACGCTACCACATGCTGCAGTAGGGGCTCAGCCTTAAAGAAGGTCACTGAACTCGTCTTTGCAGTTCATTGCTTGTAGCTGAAAAGCTGTACCGTGCTAATGAGTCCTAACAGGACGAAACAAGTGGCCACGGTTTGCTCCAGTTACTTGCGTTGAGTTGCTCGGGTGAAGCCGGTTTTGCGTATGCGTGTAGGCCCCGGCTAAGCCTTGGGGCTGAGTATGGGTGGTTTTTCATTTAAAATTCAGTTCTTTATTTATGTGTTTGTTCGTATGTATGCATGTTATCGTAGGTGGCGAAAATACACATAAGTTTTGATTTGCTATTTCAGCGATTAACATTCTACTTTATTAAACATGAGCTACGCGCAAGTATGAATAAAGTGTCTTACCCACAACGATTAAGATTATTCCTCCACTCACAATAACCGGAATCATCCATTTTTGGTTAGACTTCTCGCTTGTTCTCGCTTGGGGTTTGTTCTCAACCAGGCGGCACTGAACCTAAAACATGTTCAAACAGCTTGTAAGATCAACTAGGTTGACTAATAGAAACTTCATTATCCATGGTGGTTCGAATAACATGAATATGTTATGGTGAATATTTACAAAGCGTAATTAATCTACAAAAAGAAAATGACTGAGGGTTGTCAAAAAAGTAAACTGCAATCTTATTTGCGGGGATGAATGGTTCATGCTCTAGCGTTAGCGACAAAAGGAAGATATTAAGTTGTTGCTCTGGAAATTTTCTGTCTCCACAACGTCTCCATGTAGGCGCTGAACTCCTTTAACAGTATGCTCCAAAATTGGTGCCTAAAACCAAATCCTTTGGCGCCACTAGAAACCCTCAAGCCACGTGACTATGCATTCTAATCCCCAGGTCCCCACTTCAGCGGGCCGCTGTTGGCAAATGACTTACTTCTGTTTTCTTGTACTTGACCTCAAAACCTTCTGCTCTGAGCTTGACAAGCACTGCTTTACTGACTTCGGGAGGAAACGTGACCGTCACCTGGAGCATGCGAAGAAAAACACTCATTAAAAGTGTTACTGGGTGATGTTCACTGTACGACATGCAACATGGGCCATTTTGGAGGTTACGTGATCAAAGGTTTCTTAAATCAATTTATAGCCATGACAGAATGATATCCAGTAATGGAAAGAGAAAGTTAACATTAGGAAGAAGATACAGTTTCAAGTCTCGGCGATAAGTCCTTCAAAAACAAAAAAGTTCTAAATTTAAATGTATGTGAAAATGGCCAACAGTCGTACAAATCCATAGACTCGAAAATGAATATTTTCTGTGACTTGCCACTTTATACATATTTGAAGTTAATAGCTAAAACTTTGCCTTTTACTTAAGTCAACCTGCTCTTTCCCCATGCCTGGATACCATTTTCTCAAAGCTGCTTGATTTAAGGTAGGTCTGATCACGTGACCCCCAGCTGCAAAGACGATCTATTGCGCATGCCTCAGTAAACTGTTACCTTGAATTCACTTTTGCGAATCTCTACACCACTGCCATTTATGCGAGAGACTGGAACCTAGGAAGGGGTGTGGACAGCACAGAATATTATATTAGTGTAATGTATAAGATACGCCTCGCAAAACACCTTAATGTCACACAAAAAGAAATTATTAATGTAAGCAACGCAATGTATCTCAGTGGCACAGCGAAAACTACACTTTTATTTTGAGGAATCGTGAACCTAGATTCCTAGATCTGAGCGTGCTCGTGAAATACATTTATTAGTGGTAAATATAGCAGCTCAACAAGTGTAACGGAGCCTCACCTTGGTTCTTAAGCTGAGCTGCGTCAATACTGCATTCAACACGTGATCCTGTTCACCTTCTTCCCAAGTCACACTTTTAGCACTGCAAGAGAACTACAGAACCCAATTATTCTTTACAAGCATTCTTAGGAATGTTTCAATTAACGGAGAAAAGAAGGAAAAATATACTCCAGATCAATTGGCAAAATCGATCCATTATTGTATCAACCAATCATTAGGCAATTTCCGAGTTATATAATTACTATCAACTGCATTTGCGCACTAACAAAACCTTTAAGTTGAGGCTATATTTGCACACTTTAGTTTTTTGCATCTTGCTTCAACTTGAAGGTTTCGTTTGTGCAAGGTGCGCACTGGAGAGTGATTCGGAAATGGCCTATTATCAAAACGCTTTTTATATCTATCCCAACGCAAAATGAGATGTTGCTCATAAAGCGTGACCTACCGTACCTGCAAACTTTGAGGTAAAGGTGGCGATGGAGAAGGTGAAGACACGAAGGCTGTTGGTAGTGTTGATGTCGAAGGTGTTGATGAGGGAGGTGGTGATGATTCTGAAGATGATGATTCTGAAGATGATGACGAGGACAATGAAGAGCGCTGCTTTGGGGTGGTTGGTAAGGAGGAGAACGTAGCAGGCTTGGCTGTCGGCACGACTGGAAAAAAACAAAGCGAGTTAGCGGCAATTACTTGTTTTAAAGGAAAAAGCTTCACATAGTGTTTGTCGACACTGAATGAAATTTGAAAATTTGAAATTTTATTCTCATAATGTTTACCGTTTGGAAAACACTGGCTCATCTCAACAGCGCCGTCTCGTGATGTAGTGTGGTTCGCCGGACAGGTTTTGCATTCCGTTTGACCTTGTGACTGTTGGTAGTTTCCCTTGGGACATCTCACGCATGCTCTGTTGCCATTCTCGAACCATCCAGGAGGGCAGTTAACTTGTTCCCAGAAGAAAAGAACAAACAAGGCATTATATGTCGGCGTTTAGTCTTTTACTTTTTGTCGTGGCAAATAGAAATTTCGCCATAAGCTAATATCTAGAGAGTTTTGTGCAACAACAACAAAAAAATTATTATTTGTACTCAATGCGCTACCTTTTTTATTATTCTAATATTCGTAGTTATAATGCTGGACAGAGTACAGGGTACATGGACAACAAGTGACAAATTATTTGAATGTTGAAGAAAAGAACAAAAGGCAACTGTAACTAAATACCCGTGTATACATATTTGTTAGTGTATCAATGTTAAAACGTGTCAAATCAAGGCAGACTTACCACAGACCAGCCAGTTCTCGTGTAGACGCTGCCCTGGTTCACAATTTGGCTGAGGAAGTAAGACCTCAAAGCTTTCTGGGATACCAACAATCTTTGAACCATTAACGGTAGCTGCAAAACGGTTGCTTGTAATATCCTTGTATAAGCGAACAAGTTGCTGCAGCATTTTTCTGCGTTCCCTGTCAATTATTGTCGCTTTGTCGTCAAACGAAGGCATGATCAGGTTGGAGTATGAAGAACCGCTAACTGTGAGAGTAAGGTTGACAGTTGCATCGGTAGTCCCCTGCTGCTGGTAATGGAAATCCTGGAACAGTATTGGTTCAATAACTAAAATCTTCATGAGTGCTTTTTTAACAGCGTCCGAGGCTTCACGAGGCAGCGAAGTATCTGAACAGCCACGCCCAGTTTTGTTGCACACCCTTGTCACTTTCAAAGTAGCAGTGACCCGTGGACGAGCTATCGTTGTGTTTACTATGTCCAGGCGTGCTTTAGCGCTCAAAGCTTCTCCGTTACGATTTATTGCCTTGCAAAAGTAAAATCCTGGTTCGGCATTACTAGACAGTTGGTAGAAACGTGCTTGGGTGTGCCCGAAGAGTTGTTCTGGTGTACCCGTGTTTTCACGAAGAAGGAACCATTGAAAATCAGGTCGAGGATCCCCTGTTGCATTACAAGTGAACTCGAATGATACGCTGCCTCCTGGGATGAGCTGCACGCTGATTGGCTGTTTAGTGATTAAAGGCTTCGTTTCTACCTTAACGATTGTTGTGTTGGACTTTACACTTCCTTTCCTGTTTGAGACTAGACAGCTGTAAATACCTTCATCTTTCTTGCTAATGTTGAGCAGCTTTAGTTCATTCTTTGTTATAATTGGTAATTCTTTGTATTCTTTGGACCATCGCACCGTTGCTTTTGTGTGACTGCGCCACTCGCACGGTAGGATCAAGTTTTCACCTTCCACTGCTGTTATGTTGGTTGGTGATTCGTGAACGATTTTCGGTTTTTCTCCACACAACACAAATTGATCTTGTACGACGTTTAGGAGATCCAGCAAACGCTCTACTCTTTCACTTGCTTCGTCAACAGTGAAGACATCTTTGGCAAGTCCTATGAGCCTTGACTTGATTTCGGTAATAAACCGTTTGATATTTTCACCTTCAGAGACATCGTCTTGAAATCTATACAAGTCTTCCAGCATTACCATAAAAACTTCAATGCAGTCCTCAAGGCTGAAACATTCTTCAAAACGTTTTGCGTTGGTAAAAATTTGAACGAAACCTCGCCAAGTCATTAAAGTTTGATTCCAAAGTAATAAATCAGATTGACGAAGATAAAGAGATTTAATACTTTCTGTTAAGCGGGTTCGATCTAAGCTATTAGCGACGTCAAAGCTGTTGTTAGTAAATGTGACTTTGCTTTCGTTTGTAGAAATCAAAACTTTAGAATCAAAGTTTAAACGCTCTTGAGTTGCGTTTCGAGATTTCATAATGGAATCAAGACTCTTCACAATTTCGTTGAAGAAAGAATTAACGCGTGTGACAAATCCACATTTAGCGAATTCCTTAACGTTTTCTGTCACGTTAACAGGAAGTTGCGAAACGGAGCGCCGTCTTCTCCGGAGGATTGGATTCTTGCTGAAGAAAGCGCTGACAATTTCTTCAGCAGCAACAGTGAGGGAGGATTCGACATTTTCAAAGTCCATACTTATAGTTAGCAATTTTTGCACGCCTGTATACGCAGTAACTGCAACCTGGACAGGAAATATTGGATTGGGTTTCGTTTGCGCCTCCATATTGAATGCAATGTTCTCAACGCCTAGCAAAGCTGTATTATTGTTCAAAGTAAGATAGCGTGATAGTTTTACTCCTATCTCGTCCAAATCTTTTACCTTTTGCAAGCTTGCTTTTAATAGACGCTCTGCTTTTTGAAGCTGAACAAGGCGCCTGTATGTCACTTGATTTTTTCTTTGCGCAAAGTTTTCTTCTGCTTTGGCTATTTCCAAGGCAAGAAAGGCAGAGTTGAGCTTCCTTCCGAACTTTTGCAGCGACTCAAAGTCTTTTAAAGCCGTATCGTTTAGCTCTTTTAGTCTCATTCTGATTTGTTGCTCTACTTGGTGGCATACACTCACAGCTTGAAAACAATTTGGATCAAGGTTCCAGATGCAGCTAACTGGCTTACAACGAGTAACAGTTTTATTAATGTTACTTGCAACAAGCATCTCTTTAAAGTCTGAGCATTGATACTGTTGAACGTAGGAGGAAACGATTTGGAATGATGTCGAAACCGTTTTGTATCGCTCCATTTTGCAAGGTCCTTGTTCTTCTTGGCAATTGTACGAGCACCCACCAAACAGGTCAGAACTATCTTTCGTAGCCAAACCAATCTTGCCAAGAACAATGCCGTTTGTTGAAGAACCAGAATTTAAAGTACTTTTCCCGCAGAATCCTTCACAGTTGGTTACCTGTACAGGTTTGCAGTATG
Source organism: Hydrozoanthus tunicans (assembly GCA_026413305.1). Taxonomy (NCBI): domain Eukaryota; kingdom Metazoa; phylum Cnidaria; class Anthozoa; order Zoantharia; family Hydrozoanthidae; genus Hydrozoanthus; species Hydrozoanthus tunicans. The sequence goes on from JAOBAT010115523.1 coordinate 19,633, forward strand.
GAAAAAGATTTGTTTTATTGACAGTAGCAGCCACATAGAGCGTTTTGAATTTTGTCTGACATTCATGTGTCAAAGTCGTTATGTTTAACGGTTCTTGGATGCTGCCAACTTCACAAGCTGAAAGGCATGTAGAGTTGCACTGTGTTAACACGCAAGCATGCTCAAAGTTGTTCAAAATATTTGAGCTGTTCCCTAAGAACGCATTGATAGAAGTTTTTGCAGCCAAATATTCTACTTTTGCTGCATTCAGTACTTGTTCTGTATGATTTCTCTTGAGAGAGCTCTCGTTATACTGTTTTTCAGTTTGTAGGTAAACAAACTCCATTCTCTTTCTTCGCGCTACAGCTCTATCAAGTGCATCTTTTGAAACGTTAATTCTATGCAATGACTCCACTACAAGCTTTTGGGAATACGTTTGTACTTTTTTGTCAAGTTGTTTTACCAGCTCTGACGTCTTGTTCATTTTACCAGTGATATGTAAGATTAAAGATGACCATTCTTTGATGTTTGTAGAGGCACTAGCGTTGAGCACCAAGTCATAGTTCGTAAATATTCTTCCCTCGGTTTGAAAGGAAATAAAATCATCGACTATAACCATCGTCACTTTCTGATGTAACTTGAGAAATTCAAAAGCTGCTTTAATCTTGGTTGTTTTCTGACGATCTTTTCGCTTTGTGATAACCATGATTTCGTCAACAGTCGAAACACTTATCATGTCACCAAGAGCAGTTGTTCGTTTCAGGTTACCTTTGAGAACAAACGCTAAATCCGAGTGAGAAACAGGTGAAGTATCATAGCTGTAGAAGCAAGTTTGCTGCACAGGGTAGGTCATAGTTGCATTGATTCCTGTCAAGCAAAGTTTCCCAATGCAGTGGTCTACTGTCATCAAGAAGCTAATCCCGTTTAGCACTTGTGTAACGTTAGACACGTTTGGATCAAGAGAAAATCCTCTCGGCAGATTAAGGCGGAATGTTTCAACACGTCTAACCAGGTCTTTAGTGACGTAGTGCTTTCCGTGGTAGAGTAACTGCTTCTTTAGAAGCTCAGCTAGCCCGTAAGCAAATCGACGATGTTCTTCAAGCTCCTTAACGATAACTTCTAACTGGCCAAAACTCGAATAGGTTACATTGTTGTTCAGCACTTCAAGGGCAGATGTCAAACTTGTTTTGAAATCCTCAGAGAATTTCAACCAGCGACCCGCACTGGATTTCATAGGTGGCACACTTCTTTGAATTTCATTTAACACCAGTTTAAAGCTTGTTAGTGAGGTATCTAGTAGCCGTAATTCACTTAGAAGTTCTCGAGTGTTCTTGATGCCAATTTGTTCCCCTCCAAAGGTGTCATGATGTATTGCAACGAACATTGAGTCTTTTGATGAAGGTATAAATATTTTCTCAAGTGTACTGTTTTTCCAAATATTGCTTGAAATAGGCAGAGAAAAAAATAGTCCTTGGGGAGGCTTATTACAAGCAGAGCTGCCATTCTCAGTACCATTCTCTTGTCCTTAAAATAAAGTTCAAAGTGTTTTGTGTAGTACCTTTTTGTTTTGGATATATCGAACCAAGGTAATATTACAAGGAAACTTTATTAGTGCGTGTTTATTAAGCTTTGACAGTTAGTAAAGATTGGCAACCGTTAGTGCCAGTGCTTTTCGTTTTATGGTGTTGGTGTCGGTTTGGGCTTAAATTTTTGTGTTTCTTTCACAGATCAAAACTAAACAAAACGCTATATACTGGCAACATGTTTATTAAATCTTGTTACAAGGTTAGGAAACAGAAATGAAATAGAATAAAAACTAGCAATAATATCCTACGTTTCGGAGTCAAACATGACTCCATTATCAAAGTTAAGCTTTAATGGATAATTCGCAATTTAAATATAACGGGCGTTAGGTCAAAACAAAAAATCTTTTGCTTTTGTAATTTAACTATTAAAATGATTGACACTAAGATATTTACAATTTACAATGTACTAAAGGAACGTTTTTCAAGTTGAGTTGGCCGGCCACATTTGAACTACCTAAACAACTACTAAAACTCTTACCTCCAAATAAACCTTGGCCATAAGTGTTTTCAGACGAAAAATTCAGGTCGATTAACTCGTCCAGCGCCTGAGCTTTGATGTTGAAGTATACTTTACTTGCCTTTATTGCTGATGCTAGTTTCTGGTCCAGCCCGTCCTTGAAAGCCTGAAGATTTCAAAAGATCAGAGAAAGAGTTTACGTATGGTGTGTCACACTGGAAAGTTCACGATACTTTTAAAAGGTAGAGCTGCTTGCGTAAAATTTTAAACTTTAAATTTTTTTTATGAAAAGTTGAAACTGTCGCAATTTTAGAATTTCACTGATGTTATAAATTCCATAGTTTGTTCTGGCAATTGGAAGATAATATTCTAGCCTATTGATGTATTTTGTCTATACTCACGAAAAAACAATAAGAAACTGGAACCCATTGGGAACAACAATTTTTATAATACCCCTATTTTGAGATATGCATGTATGCTGGATAATAATCAAACATTGTATCCTTATACTGGGATATACCGAATAACAATCATACATGATATCCCTATACAAGGATAAACTGGATAATAATCATGTATAGTATTGCTATGCTGGGATATACTAGATGACAATTGTATATGGTATCCCAAAACTGGATGATAATCATACATGGTATCCCCATACACTGGGCAGTACACAATTGTAAAGAGCTTTTAAAAAAGATAACTTTAAAACAAGGAACATAAGTTCTGCTCGTTGTGATCTGCCATGTCAATTTGGGTCACCTCACTTGTAGTGCTCCGGTCTTTTGGAAGGTTGTTACAACGTGGAATATCATTTCGCAATATTAAGTCAGAATTCTTAAGATAACAATTCCAAACTATTTGGCACGGTAAGTAACCGAAGCAAGTCAATGTGTTTCGTATCCCCGCTATATACATCACTGCTTACGTGAAATGTAAGAATCAGTTCCAATTCCCAACCATACAAGTTGGCTACTTACGTTATCCAATGATTTGAGATTCACTACCACCTCTCCATCAACAATAATTGATAGCTCAAGAGCCCCGGTGTTGCCAGAGGAAAGGTTAAACTTAAATACACCACGTAGCCAGACTTGAGGATCAAAGGTCACAAAGCTGTGCATGATGAGGCCATTCCATACAACTCCATGAAAGTTTCTTAAAAGATTGCCATTTCGGGAAAGCCCAAGAGTCTGTACTTCCAGATCCCATCCCCTATCTTTCATATTCTTCAACAGGGGCAGATTTCTAGAACCTAGAGTGTTTGAGTTCGACAAACCAAGGAAAAGCTGTGCACTACAAATATCAATGGCAAAGCAAGAGAAGGTATTTGCAGATAGAACGGCTTTTGTTTGAGCCAAGCTTATTTCCGTTGGAATTCGGGAAAGGAAAAAGGCGGTTTCTGTAGTATTCCATGAAGGAAATCCATCACAAACGCCGATGTTTTGTGCATAAGGTGGCTTCCCGACGCTAGCTAAGGTGTTGTAAATACTAAAAACCGAATTATTTGCTTTCGTTGTCGCTGAAAACCATCGTGGAGCAAGCTTTCTAAAGTGTTTGACAAAAGACTTAGGAAAGGAGTCATACTGTAGATACTCCACAAGATTTTCCCCGCTGTCCGTTGAAATAGCAGATTTTTCAGATAACTCTTCCATTACATTATCCGAATCATATGCGAGGTTGGAAATATTTGCACCAATAAGAGACAAAGGAACTGAATTGACATAAACTATTCCCGTGGAAACAATACTGTCTCCTCGCTTTAACCAAGTGTTAGTTGAAGATAATGTCATCTTACAAGAGAAGGAACGACCGTCCTGATAGCTGTATTTCCCCGTTGGAAGCTCTTTGTTGACAAGAGAAAGTTCTTCAAACACAGTTAACCGCGGAGAAGATGATGGCTCGACAAGAACGGCGCTCCTTCCTGGAACTTTGAAGTCGTTTTTGTTTCTACCACTCAGAATATATGACAGCAAATGTACTCCAACTGACCGCCCATAAATTGTAAAATTAGTCTGATTCTCAGGGAACATGATAGAGAGTCCACCCGGTGGACTGATGTCAACTGCTCCTGATGTATTAATGAACACTCTGAGAGCTGCTGAAGGTCGTGCCTGTACAAAGAGAGTTCTTGATTTGACACCCAGTTTCAGTTTAGGAATATCTGGTGTTATGACCAAACCATTCTGACAGCGGTCACCCCCATAACCAGTGTTTATACAGTCACAGTTGAAACTCTTGCCACCTTTGGCGCTACAGACTCCTTCATGAAGGCATGGATTCGGCTCGCAAGGCTTTATGGCTATAAAATATTGAAACAAAAGTAAGATAATTTAAACCAATCAGATTTTAGTAGAATCTAACCAGTATACAATAACGATGCTGTAATTTCATTGGCTAACTTACTCAACGTACATATCTATTGAGAGATAGACAACGAGTAGATAAACTGTCAGTGGATTTAACAAAAATACAATGGTCGATTCTTAAACACTCGTTTTTATCGGTTTAAACTCGAAGATAGTATACTAGTTGATTTCTACTAATCAATTGGACTACACGTTGTAGTATTCTAAAAGTCTCATTGTCAACTCGTCGCTTCCACCTTGTACACTGATTGTTAAACACCAAGCTATTGATTATCCGTAGGGTTTTTAAGTTTTTTCCCTTTAAGCAACTAGTGAATCATAAACTGAACAGAATTTTTTCAATATTTAGGTGTTTTACTTAGAATGAATCACGATTTATTTAGTAAAAGATGTCACAAAATCGACATAGTTCTAAAAGTCCTTTTGGATGTGACTGCGCATGCGTTATTTACCGACTCTCTGAATAAGACCAAGATATTTAACAGTTAAAAATCATAACTTACCTTTACATGAAAAGTTTCCAATAACCCATTCAACATCTTTCATATTTTCGGTCAAATTACAAGTAGCTCTTGCGTCTCCGTCGCCATAGTAACCCGCCAAGCAGCGAAAGCCGCAGCCAGCCAACCCATAGGGCCTCATGCGATGACAGCCGACCGGTACAAAGGCATTAAGGGGAGGAGTCAATGTGGGGCATTTCTTTGCTGTGCGTGTAAACAACAAGGGAGTTATTTTACAATTGTTAGACATGATCATCAAGTGAAGCCGCTTCCGTGGAAGGGAATTTTAATTGTGCAAATGATTAATGAATCCAAAGGGAAACAAGGATAAATCTGTTTTTGGACTTGAGTCAAAGGTCTCAACTGAATGAAATAATCTGCTTAGTTTTACCAAAATCTTTTTTAATAATTTCTAGATTGAACATAACCAGATGATTCGCTTACCTATATAAGATTGTTTAACTACGTGAACACGCGCACATAAAATGAAAGTAACGTATTGTTGTTGTCGTGGTGTACATGGGATAACTCAATTATCAGATAGTAAATTTAAGGTTCATCGGTTTGGTTAGAGGACAACAACAAAAAAAGAAACGGTGCCTTAAAGTTCTGCAATAAATGGAGTTAATGACAACGGAAAAAACTTTAGACGAGAGCCAATAGAAAGAGCCCACTCTTCAATGTTTGGTTTTCGAATGTTGTATGCGACCGCTGTGGTAAGAAAGGTGTTATCTAGATGCAACATTGAAATCGTATATTTTCCTGTCTTATAATAGAACAAAAGTGAAAGAATAGTTATGTAACGAAACGAAGCAATATTCCTTGAACTTGTACCTTTGCAGGTATATATTGTGCCACTCCATTGTGCTGAAGGTTGACAAACTCTTAGCGGTGAGCCACTTGCGTCATAACCAGGATCGCAAACAAAAACGCAGGTTTCGTTTGTGGTGTAACCGGAGCACTTCATCTTCCCGTTTGTAGGAGCTCTTAGTTGTTCCTTACAGGGAAGAGCTGCAAAATAAAGAAGAAAAATAATTAAATCGAAACCCTTCCACACCTCTCAACCTTTAAAATTAGAAAACCTAGAGATTTCAATTATGCGAAGGCAAACACCTTAAGATTTCAGAAAAAACTTGGAGAATCAACTATTTGTGAAATCATGGATAAAGTACAGATTACCCTTATAGAACCAGGCCCCGGCTGCGAGTTGCGACAGACGCGATGCCGCGATCTCCAGCGACATTTCAACAACGAGACCCGAACCCAAAGTGAAGATTACTAGACTTACAAAAATACAAAACCTTTTCAGTTTAAATAAGAGCACTTTTCATGATCCGTTTCCAAAACTGGAAAATCACCGTGTTTGCCGGAAGAAAAATAAAGCAACTGGGAGATTTAGCTGAAAACCGGGTGAAACCGGATGATTTGAGGATACTTCTGTTCCTACTAAATTGAATCAAGTCAGCAAAGAATCGATAGAAGAGGGTTTGGGTTCTAATAACATGTTATAAGTGGATAGATAGATAGATAGATAGTTTTATTAATCACTATTACTTTGCAGCCAAAGGCTGAATAGTACGAATAGCAATAGCTAAAGGAAGTCCACCAATTGTTACAAGAAGAAGCAACTGAAACTGTCATTATGAGGTTATTCATTTCAAAATATTGAAACAAACCGCTGCAACTTTTGTTGTCCCTCTTGAGAGAATAACCTGGGTCACAAGAGCAAACATACAACCCCACCGTATTATGGCAGATATGGTCGCATTGGTGAGTCCCGGTTGTGCACTCGTCAATATCTAGTATTAAATCAACAATGTTATACTTTAACATGTATTCATTAAGTATAGGTAAAGCACAACAAAAAGGAAGGTAAACCAGAACAGTTCAAACAATACAATGTTCATTTTGAAAAAAAAGTGTTGTACATTTATATTTATTTTTAACGTCTGCTCTTTCTCTTTAGAAATCTTTTAATAGTATTGCGGCTGACGTGGGGTTTTCTACGTAAATAATGTAAGTTACTAGAATTTTTCCAACGTCTTGCCATGTGATACCAGGCTAAGGCAGGTTTTGGGACTCTGACGAATTTTTGCCTCGGCCTTATATATCATCACAACACTTTGGAAAGAGTAGAATAGTAGTAGAGCCATGCTATTTGACTAAAGCTCTTGTTGTCACAACACAATTACCGGTCAGACGCTCTACCCACTGAGCTACAGGAATACTGCGCCGCGATTGTAAAAAAAAAACACCAAATATACCCCCCACCCCCCGGGCTGGACTAGCCAAAACACTCAGATCCTTCCCAAAGAGCTACGTACCTCTGCAGTTTTTGCCGTTAGCAAGAAGAGCAAAACCTGGTCTGCACGAGCATACGAAGCTTCCGTTGTTGTTAGTGCAGATGTGTTGGCAGCCTGCTTTGGTGGTGGTCGTGTTACTCTTCGTCTCCCACCTGGGACTGCATTCGTTGATATCTACGTAGAGGGATTAATACAACACAAGTGAGGTGCGTCAAACATGTTAGGGAGCTTAAGCAACAAGGACGGAAACATCGACGACAACTGCTAACCAAAAATCCGCCTTTTTGGTTTGTCCTGTCTGGCTCGTCCGCCCTCTTATTTGTTCTAGTTACGCTTTGTGAAAGAAAAAGATTTAGCAAATTTTCCTTCATAAGAATAAAAGAAAACTGAGAAAATATTCTGATGGCCGTTCCCGTAGTCGTACGAACTTTGAGCTTTTGCTTCTTTAAACGGGAACTCAAAGAGCGTTTCCTTGATGAATACGTTACTTATAGTACTTGAAGTTTACCATATCTTACCTTATTTCTGTTATCATGTAATTCGGAATTTTTTTCTTTCTTTTTCTTTTTCTTACTTTATCCACTTTCCTGATATTCAACGATTTACTTAAAATAGAATGGTCACCGGACTAGATTAGCTTTCTTATAGTTATTTCGAGTGCCCAACTACTATAATTAGGTTGCAAATATGATATGTATTTAGAATAATTCATTTGAATATCGTGGAAAATAAACTTGTTGTTGTAACAACGACATTCCAACGTGCAGTTATTGCATTCACTATTGTTCTCTGACGTCGTGGTCAGCGTTGTCGTCCCTAACAGCTATTGAAGCACGGCCAAAAATTAAGGTAAGAAAAATATTCAGAAAAACAGAAAGCACTGCAAATTCCCTCACACCTGCGCATGAGCGATGATCCGGCAACAAACGATACCCCGTTCTGCACGAGCAGTTGTAGCTAGCGTGGTAGTTATTGCATATCTGGGCACAACCATGATGGGAAGTGATACACTCGTCATGATCTGTTGGACAGGCATAAAAAGGTCTTTAGCAACTTAACACACACTAATTTAATTTCTAGACATTGAAAACTAGTTTTTAAAAAAATGTTTAGTGCATTGGCGAGTGAGTATAATGGTTCTAAGATCAATTAAAAAGTTGAAAAAAAAATCTTTGCCATTGATAGTTAATATCCAGATAGCGAAGCTGTTTATTTATGACAGTACTGTAACTAAACAGTTCAAAATACATCTTGGTGCAAAGATAATATTATATAACAACAATTAACAACAATAATAATAATAATGATGATAATAATAATGATAATAATAAAAAAAAGAATAAGAACAATAACAAAAAATGGTAACAATAAAGACTTTAATAGTAGTATTTCCACAAAGTGGCTTTTCACGTGTTAAGCAGTTACTATATTATAATTTACAATGCAACGATATGTACTGATTAAAATAGAAATATAAAAATTTACAAGATAGGTACAATGAATGCAACAATATAAATTAATTGGTGAGAAATCTTGTGGCAAGAATGGTAGCTATGCTTGTAATATCAGCACTGACATTATTAAGGCGGCCTGTTGTATTCTGTGTTAATAAGCATCATTAATCCTGAGTATGACAATGTAGATCGAATTTAAACTTTATCATGTTAAGTCATTATATCCTGTTAGTTGTACTAACATGTGCAATGCCTTAAAGTGCGACTATTGCGTTTTTTATATTTTCCAGTAAATACAAAATAACTAGAAATCCATAGTAAATAGTGATACCGTACCTGAACACGTCCGTTTGTTGCTATCCAGTACAAAACCTTTTCTGCACTCGCAGTGGTATGTACCATTTTCGTTGATGCAAGCTTGTTCACAGCCGCCATTACCTGCATTACACTCATTCACATCTGCAAAGACATGCATGGCAAAACATTTAGAAATAATATCTAGAGTTAGTCACTTCCTAATCATTTTATATGGTACAAGTAAACGAGCCTGTAACGCCTTAAAATGCTTTGAATACTTGATAACACTCTGACAAAACAGGTAAGGGAAGAAGTCAAAACAATGGCATTTTTAAGGAACCGAATTTTGTTGGGGGAGGTGGTGGGTGGCGGTACATACCCCCTACCCCACCCCTCCCCACTTTTTGAGAGCTCAATTTCTCAAAACCTGATTTAGGGGTATTGGTTTTTATTGTATTATGGACTCCTCTCTCCACAAAGAAAGTGTTGGCGCAAGCACTTTATCAATATCTATTTCATTGAACATGATATTTGCTCCTGAAGTTCAGCATTTTTGAAAAAAAGGTGGTGGGTGGCGGGACATAATACCCCATCCCCTAAATTGGGTTCCTAGGAAATACCGTTGTTTTGACCTTTTCCCTTATATCCTGCCTACCGCCCTTTCCGACGTTTCTCCCGTATCCCAATATTGCTAAATGTATCTCGCCTCTCATCCTTTGATGTCCCACATCCCGCTCCTCGATATCCCGCTTCGAGTAACCTCTTCACGGGTTCCCACTTCCTCCCCCCGACAAAAATACGTTTGCTCATACTGCCTAGCGTTTACAATTTACAACGCATATAATATATTGCATGTGTTGCGCCAGAGTACCGGTACTAGAGACTGCGTTAGACCCAGAATGCTTTTGGACCCCAGTGTATAAAAATTTTCAATAGCCATATTTGATCACAGGTAGCCCAAGCTCAAGTTGTGTAGTTTAATCAATTTACTATAGAATATATGTGGTTTTAATAAATCTCTATTTCTTACCTTGAATGTTAATAAAGTGTTTTAAAACTCGCATGATGTCTTCTTGATGTAATTTTTAACCATCTGGTTGAGTTTCAGTGAGTTTTGCTCGGTTTGAGATAGCTTTCCCCTACCCTAAATAAGAAATGACAAGGTAGGAAGCGAACGGCTTTCACAGCCATCTAAGCGGCTCCAATTCACGGCAGTTTTTTAAACAAATTGAAACCCAAACCTAACCAGAACCCGCACACAATCGAAGGAAGAGTTTTTCAATGTTTTTCTGGCCATCAAGCTAAAATTAGGGCTTTCTTCGGGACACCAGCCCGCTCGTTCTCCGCCGAAACCACTTCCATCAACGCCATTTTGTTCGTAGTGCTCGCTTCGTGTCTCAAAAACCGTTGAAAACGCGGTCAGTCCTGGAGCCGATTACATATTTCAACTCCAGTGGGGAACCCTTTGACTCCCGACCGTGTCCTCAAGGCATCTTTATCTGAAAGCTATCGTTCTCATTTCAGAAACAAAACATGTTCTCCGTGCCTTCGATCATAGCCTGGTGAAAACCGAGGCGAATGTTTGTTAGAATTCGAGAACAGATCAGTGAAAACCCGAGACGTAGTCGCTGAGTGAAAAATGCAGTGAAAAATGTGTAACCATTTAAACCCTCGGGTTTTCACTGATCGAAACTGCCGTGAATTGGAGCCGCTTAGATGGCTGTGAAAGCCGTTCGCTTCCTACCTTGTCATTTCTTATTTAGGGTAGGGGAAAGCTATCTCAAACCGAGCAAAACTCACTGAAACTCAACCAGATGGTTAAAAATTACATCAAGAAGACATCATGCGAGTTTTAAAACACTTTATTAACATTCAAGGTAAGAAATAGAGATTTTTTAAAATCACATATATATTCTATAGTAAATTACAGTAATTTGATTAAACTACACAACTTGAGCTTGGGCTACCTGTGATTTGATTTAGTTAACCTGTTGTCGGATGCTAACATGGATTATTGCTAACATGATTTTTGCTAACCTGTAGAAGGAGCGAAGCCACAGAAGTAAGTGTTCTTTTCGTTCAAGTTTGTAACTTTAAGATTGCTTTGTAACACAATATTTGTAAACACAGATCGAATAAATTCATTACGATTCCTGGCGAACATGGTCGAGTCAGAAACTCAAGTTCTTCGCTGGCACAGCAAGCGAAAAATAAAAATGTCTTGGGAAAATGACAAATTAAAATATTTTTACAACATTGCAAGCACAGGAAAATTACCACTTTGTTAAACTGCGTGTTTGTGTATCCGTTTCTTAAACCAAACCTAACGACAAACATACTATCCATAACCGCAAGAACAGCAAACTTGTAACTGCATTGATGTTAGCCACTGTTTGATAGACGTAGCGAATGGTCAATCTGAGACTGTCACGGCCTCTATAAAATCCGAGCGCAAGACATTGAAAAGTAATGATGTCTGATAAGGAGACGTAACGAAATGAAACGAATACCTAGACATGTACATTAAATCAAACAAACTTCAAGCAAAATAAAGATTTCGAGCTTTGCTGAAAAGGTGAGAATTTTAGCCATTTTGTGAGAAGTTCCGAGAGTGGAGACGGAAAAAACATAAAATACGAGACCTCAAGATATGGCAAAAACAATTACGAGGTTTACAAAACTAGCCGTAACTTGCCGAGACTTTCATTTTTAAGGGCCCATTCGCTACCCTTTATGTTATTCAGGCACGTTGTGCTTCGCTCTGCGGGAACTCTGTTAGGAACATCAAGGGACCCCCCCCCACCTTCCCTCTCTCCCTTCCCTCTTTACTCATTGTCCTTCTCCCAAAATCGGGCCCCCCATACTCTCTCTTTTGGTTCTTGCATACCGTAACACATGTGGTTGTTGGATCCTAGGACGTATCCAGAGTGACATGCGCAGTAGTACGAACCATCAGTGTTGAAACATTTTTGTGTGCAACCGCTGGAATTGACAGCACATTCATTTATATCTGAAAGATAAAGAAACATTTTGATCAGAAAGTATGGAATAACACCCGTTGCGTTTGACCAACAAGTTTTATAGAACGGGTAATTAGCACAAATCTAGGGTGTTTAGGCTCTTAGATAGATTCTTATTTTTTAAGATTAAAACTTAAACTGTAGCAAATAGAACATGGTGCCATTGTTTTCTGGAAAAAAAATGAACACCAAATCGGTACCAACCTGTACATACTGATCCTCTGGCTGGGTAGTAACCAGGAGAGCAATGACCCATGAAGGGTGTGGGGTAGGGAGGAGGATGGGGGGAGTTGGATGTGGTCATAATAACATCGTACCAACCTGCACATACTGATCCTCCAGCTGGGTAGTAACCAGGTGAACAATGACACAAGAAGCCACCGATGGTGTTTTCACAGGTTGTGTTACATGGCTGCGTGGCATTGGGGCCTGGGGAAGAACATGTGCAGGTGCTGTTGCTTTCCTTGCATTCGTTGATTTCTGTAAAAACAAGTTGCCAAGCGTGAACAGTTAGCCATTCGATGCACACGCACCACTTATATTCATTCACACGCAAGATGCACAAATGCACACGCAACTCACACATTCATCCCGCACACGCGAAATGCATACATGCACACGCATCACTTAGACTCATCATGCACACGCAGGATACAACTATACACATACATTACTCACGTTCATCACGCACACGCAAGATGTACACGCACCACTCACATTTACCGCGCACACGTAGAATACACACGAACCACTCACTTTTACCACGCACACGCAGGATGCGCATATACATGCACGCGCACCATTTACACTAATCGCGCACACGCAGGGTGCAACTATACACATACAACACTTACATTCGTAGAGCACACGCAGGTTGTTCACGCATATCTTAAATCTACCGCGCACACGCAGGTTGTTCACGCATATCTTGAATCTACAGCGCACACGCAGAATACACACGAACCACTCACTTTTACCACGCACACGCAGGATGCAAATATCCACGTACACCACTCAAACTCATCAAGCACGCGTACTTACAGCCCACTCAAACATACGCACGTGCACACGTTTTACAAACCACGTACTTGCTGAAAACGGATCATGCAGACGTGGTACATACACGCACACATGCACGCAAACATAACACGCATAGGAAAACACAAACACACTTAGAAAACTTACCATCGCACTTGGTCGTGTCGTTCATATTAATCCTGTAACCTGGGTAACAGCCACACGTGTATGAGCCCGGGATGTTAATGCACACCTGTGAACAGTTGTCCGAATTAACCCTGGTAAAGTTGCTTATGGTGGTAGTTGCGTTGAAACCAGTGCTGTTGCTGCTGCTGCTGTTCCCGCTAATGCTGCTGCTATTGTTGCTGCTAATGCTGCTGCTGCTGTTGCTGCTAATGCTGATATTCCTGGCCGCGCACTCGTCAATATCTGATGAGTAAAGTAAATAAAAAAAGTGACCAAACTGAACAACCTGACAAAATGCACTCGTAACTGTTGAACACCTGAGAGTAACAGCTAATCACATCGCTGCTAAATTAAACAATTCGCGGATTAGTTTGTGATAAAAAAATTTAAATACAATAATTGATAGAACAACAAAATTGAAGTTGAAGAGCAATGGAGTAAGATATGCGTTGCTTGCTGAGCAAGAAACAAACCTTTGTCACAGCGAGTTCCATTCCAACCGCTGTAGCAGTTACAAGTGTTTGGCGCTGTACAATGTCCTTGGCCGCAACCACCAACGCAGATCGCTGAAACAACAAAAATAAATGAATGACCCTAACAACTAATTAAGCAAGAGGTTAACAAGAGCGGTAGATTAAACCCAGGGGGGGGAGGGGGAAGGGAGGGTTACTTTTCTACTGGTATGATAGGGGTGCTCGACTGCTCGTCGAACATTTTTAGGGGCCAAAATTGACAATTTTTTAAGGGTTTTCAGAAAAAAAGTCAAGGTTACTTTAGAAAAACGGTAATTTTTAGGGGTCGAGAACTTAACCAGCATTTTTTTATCTACAGTTTTCTCCTGCCTTATCCAAAATTGGTGCAATGATATATGCCTAGGTATTTTTTAATTTTTCCACATTTCCAGAAAAACATCGATATCCTTGGGTCCACCGCCTCCCCCCGGGAATTTAAGTTTAATGCCTGCTGTATGAAAATTGCGACCTCGTGCCTAGTAAAAAACAAGGGTAAACTTTCAAGCTCAAACTGCAAACTTGAGAAAAGCACGCGAGGGACGACCAAGGGAAGAAACGTAAGTGCGGGTCGTTCATTACTCAATTTTCTTTAACTCGCGCTGGAGTTCACAACATCTGAAACTTTTGGAAATTTCGAAACAGATCAATTCCTTCAAAATCTTCAAGTTTTAAATAAACTCCCCTCTTTCTAAGCTTTCTTCCCCCGAACATAAAGGCAAAGAAGCCAAAAGATAAGGCGCGTGGTGTCACGAATGTATTTTGTCAACGTTTTTGTCTGTTTTAGTTTATGAAAAGTGCTGGTTATAACAAGAGAGGAACACATCGTTACTAGTTTCAATCAAATCTGTTTGGTTTTCTGACTTCATCTCGTGTTTCTGTCTTTCGCTATTGGCAATTTTTGAATAAGCTCCTTCCTCTAATAAGCCTCCCGTTCGAAAGGTCTAAAAAGAAAATAGGCCCCCGGGGGCTTAATAGACGGTCTACGGTAAATGTTCTGGTACGGGACTACAATAACTTACGAATTCGGCAAGTAACTCCTGATCTCTGCCATCCAGCACAGCAAACTAACTTTTGTCCATTTCGTACTCTGTACATGAGCTGAGAGTAATATCTGGTGACTCGCCTGGGAAGGGAAATTTTGCAGTTAAAAGTCACGTGACCACACGTACCGACCTCATACTAAAATCATCTAAAACAGGATACTGTTCAGAAATGGAAAGAGCAGGTTAACGCTAGTTAAATGGCAGAGTTTCAAGTAAAAATTTTTCTTCAAATATACCAGTGAATATAAAACCAAAAAGTTACTGTGGAGCAAGGCTTCCTCACCTGTAGCCTCGTTCCCATGGCCATTTAATTTCCTCTACGAGCCAGGGCACGAGTTTGGCTCACCAATCATGCAAACCCATAGAAAATAATATTCAATATATTGGTTTTTTTTCAGCCTGCTCTTTCCATTTCTGAACCGATAATGTTGTCATAGCTGATTAATTTCAGGTAGGTGTGATCACGTGACCTTTAAGGTAGGTTTGGTCATGTGACCTTTAAGATAGGTGGGGTCACGTGACCTTTAAGGTAGGTTTGATCACGTGACCGTCAAGGTAGGTGGGACACGTGACCTCTAACAAAGGGCCTATTGAACAAGATCAAAAGGTCAAAGTACTTGCCTAACTAGAAGTTGAGTCAATCCATACAAGAAACCTAAATTATCAAAAGTGGTATATTAGAAAAAACTACTTTTTCGGGGTTGCAAATGGTAAACAAGCCCCTTCAATTCCAATGGATTTAGAGGATTTTTTAAATGTGCAAAGCCGATAGATTGTCCTAAAACATAGGGATACAATTTTTAAAAAAACTATTGAATGTGTCGGCGAGTGGATATAAACTTGTAGTACTTTGTGAAATATACATTATCGTCGCCGCGAGATGATAGGAAATCTCACGGCGACGATAATTCATTCATCACATAATACTACAAGTTTTTGTCCTAAAACAGCTGAGAGAAAAGATTTCAGTCAAAGATACTATCCTCCGATATACCAGCAAGCCATGTTTAGGATGTTTATCAAACCGGACAAGGTATAGGCAAGTTTCAGCTGACGACATTCGGCATGCATTCTGTTCATGAGCATGCAACTAGTTTTCTAGTTGATCAAAAGAACAGAAATAAATAACAACTGACTTTAAAACTTAAGAATACTTACTAAAGTTAACGAGTGACCGAACTTTTGGTTCTATAAGTACAGAATGCAAAACAGGTGGAGACAAGAACGACAATGAGCCATACATTCTTTGTAAAATTTCCAATTTTTATAACCATATCTCGGAAAGACTACTAATTACATTGATACCAATCTCATATTTTCAGACAAAATTTGTTCGCTCAGAAACATTTCATTGTTCAGAAGCTTTGTTTCTGTAGCTGAATTAGAAAGAAGACTGAGTATGCTAATGAGGCGAAAAATGAGTTTTTCTGTATCACTTTACAACCAGTCTGCCAGTTTGGTGACACGTGACGTGACTTACCCAATGAGATCGCTAAAAGTTAAACGCTTTTTTTTTTATAAGAACCAGTAAATTTGGCCGAAGCTCATTGTTCTTAATTTTTTGGTGATTTGAGCCTCAAATTGTTCTTAAAATGTTCTCATTAAATTTCTATGTATATTTAAATCAAGAAGAACTAAGCCAAAAGTTTTGCATTGTTTATGACTGTCTTGGAAAACGAATTTGGTCAATTTATCCCTGCGAATTTATTGTGGATTCGCCAACATTTTCCCTGAGACGATTTCCAGTGATTATAAACTGTGAAGCATTTCTTGTTTATTCTTTAATTTTCAGTTAAAGATCAAAGTTCAATAAAGTTTTTAAAAAGATTAACTGTCAAGCCCGAGCCTCAGCTCGTTCTTAAATTGTTTTTAAATTTTGGCCAATCTGAGCCTCGTTCTTATATTCTTATAGCGTGTACCAGGTGGAATAAAAGATGAAATATTCTCACCTGTATCTTGCACATCTGCTCCAATTAATGAACCCACATGACGTGTAGTAAACCGTGTAACCAGTTCGGGTCTTTGTCACGTAGTAACCCTCAGCTCTCGTCACTGGTGTGCGGCACACATTGTTTCTACAGTAAAGAAGAAAACTTTAATGTGAATTTGATCATCTCTCTGACATGCTGTCATTAATCAAAGACATGTGTAGGAGAAATAAACCAGGAGAGAAAAATCCCAAACTGCCCCGAGCGCCAGGGAATCAGATCCACGACAGGATATCTCGAGACATGATAGAAAAATCACGAAATTTCGAGAACAAGGCGTAAAATGCCGACTCTTTCATTTTTTGAGGGACCGCATTCGCTACCCCAAACATTAAGCTATGAAAACAGAGTTTCGAGTCTTAAGACTCATTGAAATTAGAAGCTGTAGGCACAGGTCTCCCAAGCTTTTAGTATGTAATAGATAAATACTAGTTACAGCTTCAATCTTGTTTATAAGACTTTGTACGGGAATTTGCGGTTGCCGTAAATATTTTCAGAAATAAAATTCAAAAAACAATATATTGTTGTAGTTACTCGGCAACTCTTCAAATACGGCTCGAAATTGCCCCAGATTACGCACAAACCAACAAGAAAAGGCACTAAGCAAAAAAGTACAGCAATATATAGTTTTGTGAAGCTCTTTACCCTAGATCGTGAACACTAAACTATTTTTAAAGCTGTCTGATAGCGAGCCGGGATCATGTTGGAGTCATTTTTATTTGTTAAGGTGGTAGTACACACTAAATTGCTTAAAATTACTAACTAATGCCACATGTCTGGGTTTTATTTTACTCATACA
>JAOBAT010115535.1:0-14022 GCA_026413305.1 Hydrozoanthus tunicans
TGTCAAAGGACGTCACGAAATCTTTGACCAAAATTCAATTAAGAAATTAAAACTGACTGTCTAGGGTTTTCACCTGCACGAGAATTCCCTAAAACGTTGCTGAGTTTCATCACGCATCAACTACCCTACCCTTGATTATATCATACAAAACTTTCTATATTCAACAAAACTAATGCAAACGGAGATCGATGGATTTTATTGCACCATATGACATAAATGCTTGTCCACGTAAATGCTGGTCCTGTGAGATCACGTGACACTAAAACAATAAAGCTGCATCTGTCACGTTCGATAGAGATTTATTTGAACTCTAGCACATAGTGAAGCATGAACACAGTAGCTACATGCACGCACTGCGGGCCTATTTTTAAACTTTACTAGATAATTTTACAAAAACTGCTAGCAATAAAAATAGTCCGAACAAGACAATAGATCTTTTTCTTTTGACGTCAGGTATCACTGCAATATAACGGACTCCATGGGATTGACTTATTAATACTTTCTTTACTCCTTTTTGCAGAACATTAATAAACGAATCATTTTAGAAAGTACATTTTCGGAATCCCAAACTAATGTTTTGAAACATCAAAAAATCGGTTGGAATGAAGGTTCTTTTTAAAGAACGGAGTCCTAAAACTTAGCTGCAACACAACTTTCAGGAAATTTTACCCTCCACTGTTGTGACTGCACATGTTTCTAACCTACATCACAATGACTTGACATTTTGTGAACCAAACTGGCGGCGATTCGCATGTTTAAAAAGTTATATAAAATTCGTGGTTTGTTTAAACCAAAAACTCTTTTTGGGGATTTTCTTTTCAAAATATGTACTTTTTGTTGGAAAGAAACAAAAACAGGTTATGGCCAATTCAACTGCGACTTCCATTTTATCATAGAATGTATAAAAAAGAAACGATCTCTGGATAAAATTCTTAAAACACAGTAGCTTTCGGCTGTCTTTATCAACTGATTAGGACTAAAATGTTTTTCAAGACCAATATTACTTAAACTTTCTAACAGTGACCTTGTACCGTACGATTCTCAACAAGTAAGAGTTAAATAACATTTCCATGGTTTACAGTTCTGTAAACCAAGACAGATCTAAGAATTTCAAAAGTACAGGACGCCAACTGAATTAAAATAACTGGGTTTTAAAGATGCTAGCTTTAAAAGAAACATTCCCGGGGGAGGGGGGGGGAACTCCCCCAAAGCTCATCCTATCTTTTAGAGTTTAAAATTCTGACTCTTGCTATCCTTTAGGGTATCTCTATCTGGTTGTTATCTTCTAGCCATCTAGGGTTCCATATTAAGCTGACTAGCTGGTGAGAATCATCGCTCAGGATCGTGAGAGACCGTCGATGCAAAACCAAAGAAAAAAACAGAAACTTTGTTGACAACGCTGAAATGCATATATGATTCGGATGATAACAGACAAAGTCGATTAGAAGCCTCCTAAATGTTACAAAAAGTGTTTCAGAGTGTATTCCTTTTAGGGCAAATATTTTAATGACTTTGCCTTTATTGCTATCATTTAGAGTACAATTTCATGGGACCACACCCAGTTTGGTATTTTTAAGGGTTAAATCTATTTCCTCCAACAAGCATCTCGGAAATATTTGGAAATTTGTATATCTGAAATTAAGACTCTTCCCTTAGACCCTCAACTAAAAAAACAAGATTAAAAACTGCCCCACTCACCTGAAGACCCACTTGTTAGTGTTTATATTGAACGATTCGACTATCATCTGTGAAGATCAATTGAACAATGCAGTCAGGCAAAACTGGTATAGAGTCATACAAATGGCAACTGAGCCACACATATAGTAAATTTTATGCAAACAAAACTTGGACTCTAATCCTTATACAAATGTATACAATCAAATCTGTGATCGAGATGATCAAAAAAGAGCAGGTGTTGAACAGGAGGAGTAGATTTTGATAGCAGATACACACAAACATGGAGTCATGGTAGGTGGAAGAACGGGCAGAAAGAAGATGGAGGTCAAGACCAGAAGAGCCACAACGAGTTGCAGATGAAGAAAAGTTTACAAACTGAAAAATGTTGAAAGAGATTTCACCTTTGGGACAGCATAAGAGGTAAAGAAGATCAAGATACCCATAGAGTAGGAGAGAGGCAAAAGTTTAAAGTGTAGAAGTCTAGATTTATAGCTAAGTTCAAGATTCTGCATAATAAAGCAAGTGACTCTTCTCTGCACACATTCTAGATTGCGCATAAGGTAGAGTGAACCTGAGGAGGTCGGAGACCACACCTGACAAGTGTTGGTTAAACGAGAGTACAGAGTACGTTGAGTGTCAAGAAGTATAATATTACTGTTATTACACATGTTCGAGGGTTCTTATACAAAGAATACTGTGTGTGTACTTAACAGACATTATTGTCTCTAGATAATTGTTTCTGTTTTCACAAGCTTCTTTTTCTCAAAAGAATAAACTTTTGAGTCCCTAACGTGAATCAGTAAAATTCCTTGACTCCTGTTAGGGTCTCGGAAGTTTTTTCTTCTGAGAAAAAAAAAAGCTTGTGACAGCAAGAACAATTCTTCAACAGTATTCATCCAAGCTAATTTAAACTTCCACAGTAAGCTTTATTGTCACTTCGTACTTGGAATGTCCAGGCTGTTTCATATATAGAAAGCTTCATGTTTCTAAGTCCATCCCACTTGGAATGTCCCTTTGGATCTTTGCCATTGTAGGAAATTCCTGAGACAATGCAGCTGCTTTCCTACAAAACAGTCAATCTTAAGTGAAGCTACCAGCTATGACTTGTTGTACAATAACACTTATACATCATCAATTTAACTAACAGGGTTTTTTCCAGTTTTATTATCTAATTCAATCTAGCTCCCACAGGTCATTTTATACAATGCAATTTTGTGCCTAGAAATCATTCTTAATAAAATGTCTATAAAATAACTGATATAATATGATACAAAATTTTTTGCTAGTAATTAAGGGCCATAGATACATCGAGGGCCATTGTAGCATTTGAAAAAAGTTTAGACAGGGAACACTGGTTTGTTTGTATCCTATGCCTCTCTAATCCCAGTAGGTTACAGGTAAATGACACAACTGCAACTAAAATGGAGTGGCCACACTGAAGCTACCACCCCTCAACCCCCACCCAACCTTCATCCCAAACCTTCAATTTGAAGACTAAGCAGTAGATACCTAAACAGTGTATAAATTAAATGCAACCACTTACTGCTAGAAGCCACACTGCAAGATACTTCATCAGTGCAATTTTGCCAAATATGGCAATCCAGGCCATCTTCTTTACAAATGAAAAACCCTGCAAATATCATCAATTAAAAGTGCCAATAAGAACAAGCCCCTTGGTATTGCAAGGCTTGCAGGACTTTTTATCATAGAATGGTTCAATAGTGAATCACACAAGCATGCAGAAGGAATTTACTGATGAACCAATCACAGCAAAGAAGAGAACCCACATGATCTACCAACTACTGTAGTATAGAGGCAAGCCGCCATCAAGTCTGATAAAGACTAGCAGAACCAGCCAGATCATCATGTCCATTTAGTTATGACCATAAATGTACCTACAGTACATATGGAATCATCTTCTTATCATTCTGATGAAGCCTTCCACAAGTGAAGTCGAAACGTCAATGCATTTTTAAATTTTAAAAATTTAACACTTGAAAACCGTAGAACTTTTTATAGATTTTACTTAATCCTAGCTTGTTTCTATACACCACTAGTTTAAAAATATCATGCTGGAAAAAAGAGAGAAAAACAATATGCTGAGTGTAACGTTTCAATTAGCCCTACAATTCAAATCAAATTAGCATAGTTAACATACTTGAAACTCATCAGACAGCAAAGACTGCGACGAGAAATATGGATCCAAAACAGCAAAACCAGCCAGGTACAGCACTCCTCCTGCAAACCTCCATAGGCCAGCACTGACACTGCCAAATACAACTGCATTAGTTTCCAGTGCAAACTCAGTGTTACTCCGGCAAGAGCTAGATTTTTTTTTCGATACTGAACAGTAACAGTTATAATTCTAAAAACCAAGAAGACAACCATTTTCTTACCATGAACTGTCATCACTTTCTTCTATCAGTGTTCCATGAACAAACTGAAGGTATTTCTTCATAGAAAACTGGGAAATAAAATTTGATGATCCAACATTATATTGCTTAATAAGTCTTGTTCTATTGGGTTCAACTGCTTCAACCTATACCAGTTTCGATTGGTTTTGTTTCACTTTCAAATATAACACATTTCCAACCCTTTTGGGTTAAAACATTTTCTTTCCTTTCAATCAGGGTCACCGTTGGTTAAAATGGTTGATCAACCAAACCAATCGAAAGTAGTTTTTTCCCAATAGAACATGTGAAAAACTCAACCAAATTATTCAACCAAAAACAGTTGGTTTCATTAGATCAGAACATGACCTTACATTCAACCGCAACATAACAATTATACAGTATAACACTTTGTTCGTTGTATGGGTAAAAATAGAAAAACAAATTCTTGGACAGAAAACTTCATAAAGTTCAGCAGTAAATACAAATGCTCAAGGCAGCCTATGGTCAAACAGTAGCTGCTTTGTAGAACAGCTTGGAAAATATTATTTCAAAGAAGTACAACACAGCTACCATGTTTGCACAGATTAATGCAAACTGAGGTGATTTTGGGAGAAATCTCAAACTTGCTCAACTACCAGACTTTTCAGTCTAGTGTCTGTACAGTTCTGCTCTTAGTTTCTCCCAAACCCATCTCAGTTTGCATTAGCCTGTGCAGACAGGGCAGCTGTGTTTCATTTCTTGAGTTTAATTCACACCTGTGGCCCAACAAGGAATCCACCATAGAAATATGAATGTCCCAACATCTGTGGGGAAAAAGAAGACAAACTTTATAAATATCACAAATATTTGACCAAAACTTTGAATAAAACATTTGGCAGAATGTACAAGTGCTGTGCTTCAATGACCACTATGCTGTTCGAAAAGAACTCTTAACCCGTCAAGCCCCAGCTGCCAGTCTGTGTAACTTCTACTTCCTTATCACTAACAAAACAGTTAATATTCAATGACAAAACAACACTTCTCTTGTAATCAAATGAGTGCAGGAATTGAAATGGATACAATTACAGTCAAATCTCTCAAAGACAGGCACCTTTGGGACCAGCCTTAACTCTGTATCACTCTAGGCACTGTTGTTCATTCACTATTTTGTTCTATTTCAACATTACAGTATTGTCAACTACTGTTAGTAGCTTTATGGTTTATCTTTAATATACCGGTTTTTACTACTTTTGAAGTTTACAAAAATTCAAATTATCCCTGTGGTTCCCTCTAGACACTTTTGTTCATTAGTCTCAACTTTTGTTTTCAAAACAACTAACTATCATTCACTGATAATGGCCATGTGCACATTCTAAACATTGTTGCAAATGATTCAGGTAGCTTTAAATGTAAATGTTATATAAGTACTGTGTAACTAGTCTATACTGTATGTACCTGGAGAAAACTTGGTGCAGTATTAAGAGCTGTAGTCTTATAGTCCGCTGACAAGGTTTCCTACATAATGACAAAGGAAACCAAATATGTAAATAGTTAATTAATTTTTTTATCAGTCACAGTTGAATTATCAAACACTAGATGACCAATTCAACATTATAATATACAAATATACAACTATATACTTATATAAAAATATATATTTATTATTATACAAATATAGAGTTATTTATTTCCAACACTTCAGTGTATAATGGAGTTAACTGATGAGCGGGTCACATTGTTGTGGCCGGCTCTGAAACAGTTCTGTATTAAACATCCATTCACTCAATATTGAGTAGTTCATCTATAGTTTGTTTAATTATATATTTATATACAATTTATAAATGTACAGCAATAAACAAAACTAACAAACTAGAGAAAACTTAATAAGAAAAACTAGCGAGGATAAACAATGTTTTGACAATATCTTCCCACCATTATCAATTGAGGTTTAAGCTGAATTAAACCAAAACAAAGAAATTTAAATAGTCTATTGTCCTCAAGTATACAGTAACTATAGTCTCGGTAAAGTAATCTATTGTTCATATCTTACTATTCACAAATTTAGATATAGTTATTAAAAAAAATTTTTTCCACAAATTGAATCTGACTGGATGATTTTTGTTAAGCTTCTGGTTGCTCTTCTTAATAAAAATGCTTTTCATAAATTAAACAATACATCTTTCCTTGACATTTCTTTATGATGGTAAAATGTGTTGGTATGGTTTAGTCATGATCTTGGGCTGACTTGTATGATTTACTTGCAGATAGAAGAGCTGCAACAGTCTTTATGTATGCTTACTACTTTGCTTACATCATAACAGCTTTGAAAGTTTGCAGTGTCATATTTTACTCATGACAAAGTTTACATCATTGAACAATATACCTTGGTAAAACTCAAATGCCAGATCAAAGTTTGAGACAAGTTTTTTTTAAATGCATGTTTGTGTGGCAAGACATACGTTTCATCAAGTTCCACAGAGTTAGACAAATGTTTTTCTTCCAAAATCCTTGCCTCAATCCTTGCCTGATGTATTATTGTTTTTTATTTGTTTTTTCACTGTGTTTTGCTTTGTTTTTGTCTGGCCAATCAAAAACCTATTAATCACTGTGAGTAAAATGTTCAAGTATGTACCATTTGGCACAAATAGCTCATAACATAACTATTTATAATCTGTATACCTGGTCTTGATGTCCATCATAACAATCCCATGCATTTCCTATAATACAGAAATCAGAAAGAAATGCAATTTAACTACGTTTTTCTCATGACAAGTTTGACTGAGCTAGACAGTCAAAGTAATTCTAAAATACAGTACTGAAGACAATGTTATTTTCAAGCAGGGAGGCCTGCATTCTGAAAAAACACACCAGGGCCAAGACAAGAGGCTGAGGTCCAAATGTTGGCAGAGGGCACATTGTTTTTGTTTTTTCCCTGTATCTGTGTGTCATTTCTTGGAAGATGAAAGTTCTGTTTAACCACCTGTTGGCAAGATCAAAAAATCTCACCTGCTCCTAAAATCAATCAGATTTCAGGATTGGTTTCATCTTGTAAACTTGTGCACCAAAAAATTACATGATGAAGAGAGTGACTCCCAATTATGTAAAGTGTGGGAAAGCTACATGTTACTTTGTAACCAGTCATGGTAAGAATGCAATGGGATTGGAGGGACTGTGAAGTGAGGAGCAGCCTGTGCAAGTTTGCAAGCCACAACATCAGGCCACATTCCCACTCCAACTGACTTGTACGAATGGGCATGCAGCTTGATAAAGTACTGACTCAAATGTTTGGAAAAATAACATGGTACCCACCTTTTCAGTAATAATGAAGGGCCTAAAGCAAAAACAACATAAGTGACTTTCTGTGAAATGCTAAATTCTCCCAATGGTTATCAGTTATGGGTCCTAGAAACTGGGTGTAGTGTGGTGAGTTGCAGAAATTTTTCTGGATTTGCACTGGCCCTGTACTTGTGTAATTTACATTAAATTGTACTATTTTGTTGTTTTGACATCTCTTTCTGCTATTCTATTACCACAAAAAATTTCAATACACTGAGATTGTTAGTTTTGGAGATATTGTGATCTAAAAATGGTGTCAAATTACACAGCCGCCATATTTTGGTCAACACCCCCAAAACAAAAATAGCCGTATCTCAAAAACTATAAAAGTGATTGGGCTCAAACTTCAGATTTATTCCTTTTACTTTAATGGGAACAATTGATGGTAAAATGAAGAAAATCTGAGACCAAAGTGTGTGAGACATTCTGAATTTTTCGGTGATTTCACGTGAAATGACCCAGTAAACAGTCAATGATCAGAAAAACAACTTGCTTGAAAATACTATTGTCACAGTTGTCCAGACTACTAAGAGATACGGTACATGATTTACATAAATCTATAATAACTGGCCTGTACACTTGAAATATAACTTACTATAAACTGCATAGTTGATAATAAGAACATATTTTAAGTACAGACCAGATGTTATAAACCAGAACAACAAAGGATTTGAACTAAGGTAGGTACATGTAACTGACAGTGGAATTTGCAACTAAAACTGCTACATAAATCTAACATGTTTGAATAAATAACTGTAATAAAATGTCTGGTTTCACTTGTTCTTAAGAGAGCTTGATACACACTAATGAAAAAGCTTTTTTTAGTTACTACACTTTCACACTTGATGTGATCTTCTTAAATACACTGTAAATTAGGCAGAATTTTACATTTATGTCTGATGATCGCACCAGAATTGAAAAAGTAGTAATTAAATTTTAACTATGGTAACATTTGTTGTGTCCACTTTTATAATCTTAGATGACTGTGACAAATCAGCCTTACCTATCAATCGTAAGCACAAAATACACTGTAAAGTGGTCCAGTTTACATCGTAACCTGTCGTAGAGTATCGAACATAGCCTGCCACAATATATACCTTAGAAAAGTAATAGTAAATTAATAGGTTACCATGTAATCAGTCATTAATACATTGTTCTCAATCCAAATAATTCTAACTGGTCAAAACTAAATAATTACAAAAGTTAAAAGTGTTTTGTTTCCTTAGCAGCATTGGATTGAGCACTTATAGTTAGCATTTAACAAGTAAAAAGTGTCTATAAAAGTTGCAATCTGTGAAGTACGTCGCGTATACTAGTATAAACACGGTCAATGCAATTTTTTACCAGTTAATTATATTCAATAAATTTCAATTTCAGCCTTATTTCGTTCTAAACATTTTCTTACTTTTGTTATCTTTTTCCGTAAACTGTAAACTAACACTTATCGTCGACTACGCATACAGCTCAAACTAGAAACTTTCACTTATACATTAAAACAAAACAAAAACTCAAATAAAATGAAACAAACAGATTTAGCAAAAAAGACAAAATAACAGGATAATTATCTTCTTGAATAATCTTAAATAGACAGAAAATGTTTTGGAAGACCAAAACAAAAATTTCTCTAGGCTTTGTAAACCCAGTTATATTGGTAATTTCTCCTAATGAGAGTCCACACTTTTCATTCAACATTCATGATCAATTATTATTTTCTCACTAATAAAGGTCTTATTTTGGGTATGTGTTTTGTAAGGAGAAGTTGGATGTTGATAACTGGTTCAGATTGAAAGGGTTAAATTCCATTAATTCACAATTAAGGTACTAATTAATACAATTAAATTATTGTGTTATAAAAATCTTGTCTGCTGATTGGTCGACAGCAAGACAAAAACCATGTCAGTTAGAGAGTACATAAGCACATATTTGACATAAATGTAAGGAGGAATTAGATGTTGAGAACAATGCGTCTCTTATTTTCTCGAACTTGTTAGTTAGTTATTAAATATTATAAACACTCAGAACTGTTGGTTGAATAATTCATAAAAAAAACTTGAAAGTCACTCGCTGTGGACAGTTTCACTTTGTGACAATTCCCCAAGCATCCCCCCAAGTTGCATCTATAACAAAGTACATATACATTAATTATTTTTATTATGGTGAAAGTTCTACTTACCATATTGAAGAGAAACATTGTAATAACCATAGCAGCTCCAGAGCCACAAAACTGAAGAATTAAATATGCAACAGTGATAGAAAATACTCCATGAAAAAGGCCCCAACCTAAACATGACAGAAAAATCATTAGTTTTTGATTAAACAATGACAATAGCACCAATAATATAAATAATAATTATCATAATAGTAATACACCTTTTGCCAGTCATTAACACACAAAATAGTCATCTAAGTACAATATTGCAAAATAACAAAATCTTCCAACTTGTGCAACATTGCTACAAAATGGATAAAAAAGCAATGCTGCGCATGTTTTTCCACCCATGTCCAAAAAATTAATGTGTTTTCTCACAGAAAAATTAAGCTGTTGCTGTTGTACAAATGAATGATCCCTAACTTCTGATTGGTGAGCAGATGACATCTTGCCTCGAGGCACGAAAATTTGTGGTAGCAATACACACAGCATCTACAAGTCAAGTTCTGTTGCAAAAAGTAGAACAACCTACTTTCCACAACAAACTTCTTAACTGTACAACTTAATTTTGCTGTGAGACAAGTGAAGTGAACAGCACCGTATTTCAACCTGTTTCACAGCAATGTTGCGATATAGTGTAAGTTGGATGTTTTTGTTGCTTGTATTGCACCTTCAAATAGGCAACTACAATTCAACTCCCATAAGACACAACTTTTTAGTTTACATTAGACTTTTCTTGGTTCAGGGTATCGCTGATAGAGGACTGTGAAAGTACAAGCAAAACTTTATTCTCAAACTGAAGCCAAGTATTCATAAATTCCTGTGTGGAGGAACTGAATTCCCAAATGAAATAATACACTGAGTTTTGAATTACACCTTTTCTCACTGGAATTTATGAATATATTTTTACTTTAGTTTGAGGCAAAGTCTGTGCTTGTGCACTGACAGTCTATTAACTTTTTATCAGCAGTACTGTACAATCTTGAACACAAAAAAGAAATATTGCACATAGATTGTATGTAATATTTTATCATTTAAACCATAATTATCATCTAGACTAAGCATCTGAATAATACAGTTTAAATTGTTACAAACATCGACACACATTGATCATCCTGTTCTTACCGAATGCAAATCCTGCTAGAACTATTCCACAGAAGGTGAAGTACAAATGCTGAAAACAAAAGATTGATTATCAAACTCACTAATTATTATAATAATATCTTGTTAACCAGATGGGTCTATAGTTTTTAGGTTTTTAACATTCTAATCAAGGATCGTGTCACAAGAAAACAGGCAATAGAACC
Organism: Hydrozoanthus tunicans; assembly: GCA_026413305.1. NCBI lineage: Eukaryota > Metazoa > Cnidaria > Anthozoa > Zoantharia > Hydrozoanthidae > Hydrozoanthus > Hydrozoanthus tunicans. The sequence goes on from JAOBAT010115535.1 coordinate 10,842, forward strand.
CAGATGTAGAACAAAACCCTATATATGGATCAGTAAGACTGCCTGCCACAATCAGGAAGACCAAACCACCATTGGTTTTAAAATGCAAAGTGGAGGCATGAATTCGTATTTGGCAATTGTTACTGTAGGTACTTCTTTCTTTGAACACATTCCATTACAGGTATTAACTCATTTTAGTATAAAATACTTTTGTAATTCTTTTATTACTGTAAATACTTATACAAGAGTGTTTAGACCATATTTAAGTGCTCTTAGAACATGTATTATTATTATTATCATTATTAAAAATAATATTATTGTATTATTAGGACTCCAGGTTCCCTTCAAGATCTGTCACCTGGGGCATACAGTTTTTAAAACATCCTTATCTGAGAAGATACAAAGATTTAAAACCTTTTGCAAATTTTTTGAGCAAAAGCTGTACCTTCTCTTCAGCTGTTTTTTGACCCTGAGTGAAGGTCTTGACCAAGAAGTCTCATTTTGCAGACTGGCACCTTGTTAGGCCAGTTGGTAAGGAATTAGTTCATTAGTTGAATAGCAACTAGTCTTAGCCATCAGGGAAACCTCACAAAAAGACTGATAAATTTGGGCAAGGTGCTATTTCTAAGTATCACATCCCAACATTTACTATTTCTGCAAAACATTTTATTTACAATCTGTGTTATTATATGCCAATTTAGAAGACACGGCCGCTTGGGGGTAAAAATTTTATCTTCTTGAGCTGAAAATATCTCTCCTTTGTTTGCTTTGTCCACTTGAGAAAGTTATTTTTAGCACTTAAAGAGAAAATGTATCCTGGTGCAGCAACGTAATATCCTCTATAACTACTTTAAAAGTAATAGATAACCCGAGCTAAGAATAAAGATAACACAATAATCTTTGACTTTCACCTGCACAACTGGATTCAGTTTGCGCACCACTATTCTGTAGGCTAGTGAACATGGCAAGCCTGTATGAAAAAACAGATATTGAGTAAAACATAGTTTCAATAACTCAAACAGTTTTAAAGGTTGTTGGAAGAGAAACAAGTAACAAAACCCCCCTAAAAGCATCTATTTCTACCAAACATGTCATAGTTAACACACACTTGTCTTATGGTATTCTTAAGTAAGTTCAGACACTATATGTATACCTATATTAAAAAGCTGGAAAATACTTGTTAAAAAACTGTCCAGAACAAGATTTTCGTAAAGCTGAAACTGAAAGCATTCAACAACCAAAGTTCTTGTGCTAGACGTAACAAATTGAAACAGAACTGCTTCAAGGTTTCCATTAGGAGATAGTTTAATTTCAATATGAACGCAAGGGGAAGTCTTCAATGATCGTCATTAACCGGCACAAATCGCGAGGAGTTTCAAAACTGTCATCAAGAACATTTAAGACAGAGTATGACAAAGTAAGTCTGTATGTCTTAGCTGATAAATATTATTTTGTTTCTACAAAAGAAATCATGATATCCGCTCAAATGGTTTTGTCAGCCATTTTCAAGTCTTGTTTGTCTCATATTGAAGACTAAAAAATAATTAAAAGGCCATGGCCTAATTCCATAAACTGACAAAGTACCCATGAGTATCAATTTGGGCAAAATGTAACGCAACATTTGTCAGCCTTGCCTTTCACAAATTCTGGAATACAAAGCAAAACGCAAATACTTCGACAATTTCGTATTAATCAAAACAAAGATACCTGTACTGATTTGTTTGACTAAACTGTAAACAACTAGGCGCTCTCGAATTTACTAATTACTGAGCGATTTTAACTCCATTACGCTACTCTAAATAACCCCATATATATGCCACCAGTAAACGAACAAAGTTGCAATCACTCTTACCTGCAAACAAAGCCAAAATCAAGCGTAAACTTGGATCGGAAACTCCAATCTTTTCAACCAGGAAAGATATATCCCCAAATCCAACGACTTCTTCGGCCATTTTGGGTTAACAATCCGGTACAAGTCAAGAAGACACTCGCGCGATCCTCGCACCACCAAGGAGCCTCGTTTCCAATCAGACCCAGGCTTCGCTCGATTTGCATAACACGGAAGCTGTAGGAATATCGTGAAAATTTCCAAACTACAGACGTCATTCGAAGTCAGACGACGTTTCCGGACACAATGTTCGACAAGACCCACAAAATTGAAAGTCGGCCCTTAAAATTGTTAGGCTACTTAGAAAATATCTCGAATTATCTAAAAAGTTTTCAGAAAATTCATCAGAAAGGAAAAGTAGAATTTCAAATGAAAAAAATACCCTTACTTGGCCAGGGCCTACCCACATGCGCAAAACCGGCTTCACCCCAGCAACTACAATGCAAGTAACAGGAGCAACCGTGGACAGCGGTTTCGTCCTTTCAGGACTCATCAGCACGGTACAGCTTTTCAGCTAAGAGCAAAGAGCAACAAGGGTGAGTTAAGAGAACTCCTTTAAAACTGAGCCCCCACTGCATGCATGTTTGGCACCCCCAAACCAAGCTCCCACATGCACGCAGTGGGGGCTCAGCCTTAAAGTAATTCTCTGAACTAGCCAACGAAACGTCATGGCAAACAACTGTACTACTCTTGTTACGATGGATATTTGAGCTTGGAGGCTCTGATCCACCCTCTACCGCATGGAGAAAAAGGCCTTCAACCAAAATACAATGTACCAGAAGACTTGATATTGAACTTTGACCCGACGCCATTGACCATGTTTACTCTTCAAGTCACACCCTTAATTTACGACAGTTCTTAATGTCCGTCTGCTTGTCCGGTCATATAATAAGTGATAATGGCGAGACGTTTGTTGATGATTAATTTCAGGTAAAAAGGTTACTAATCATGATTCTTTGTGTCAGGTGTTGTTGATGATGACTGCGGTTCACATTGAGAATAAGGAATAGAATTCCATGACTTTTCCCGCATAACTTTTCGAAACTTGATAAAAAAAAAAGCAGCTCAACATTAATTAGATGACTGGTTTTCAAGTTTCGAGTTCAGTACTTCAAAAATGCAAGCAAATTTTCTAAGTAAATGTGTGTGTGAAAATGGTACTGGAGAGCAAAGTTTACCTTCCAGTCATACAATTTCTAGGAAAATATCTTATTTTCTGTTACTCGCTATTTCCTACTTATTAAATTTTCAATCTCGAGTATTGCGATTCGCGCGTTCTGATTGGTTCATTCAATCTCGGTTATCAGCTCATAT
>JAOBAT010115546.1:0-14018 GCA_026413305.1 Hydrozoanthus tunicans
TTCCAGATTGATATCAGGATCTAGCTTTTTTTGCCTTGGTTTGAAAATCATAAATTTCGATTTAGAGTAGTTTATAGATAGCTTATTTGCGAGACACCAACCAGCTAGTTTAAGAAGCTCATCATTCATAGATTTTTCTAGAAAATCTTTATCTTTATGTGAAAAAAAAATATGTTGGTGTCGTCTGCAAAAAGAATAAACTCCAAAATCTGTGATACATTGCATAGGTCATTAATATATATAAGAAATAATAAAGGGCCTAGAATAGATCCCTGAGGAACATCACACTTAATTATATGCCGAGAAGAAGTATCATTGAACTGAACAAACTGTTGACGATTATTTTAATAACTTGCAAACCAATCATACGCTACCCCCCTGATGCCAAGATACCTTAGTTTACCTAATAAAATTTCGTGGTTAACTGTATCGAAAGCTTTAGATAAATCAATAAAGATATCCACAGAAATTTCATTATTGTCAATTGCCGCTGATATTTTTTCATAAAAAAGAGTCAAAGCGTATTCAGTTGAATGATTCTTTCGAAATCCAAATTGATTGTTTGAAAGAATCTTGTGTTTATCTAAATACCCTAGCAAGCGATTATAAATTGCTCGCTCAAAAATCTTAGAAAAAGCTGGCAGCACTGAAACTGGACGATAATTAGTAAACAATGTTCTATCCCCGGACTTAAATAATGGAATTACACGAGCAACTTTCAGTTCATCGGGAACGACACCAGAAACAATTGATAGGTTAATAATATGCGTCAAGGGATCGCTAATTAGCTGAGCACATTCCTTGACAAGATCTACAGAAACATTATCATAACCAGCAGCAGTTCTAGATTTAAGGGATTTACAAATTTCCATGACTTCTTGTTCAGAGAGGGTTGTCAAAAATAACGATTCTAAGAAATTGCGAGATAAAAAAGTACGATGAGAAACTGTAGTTTGTGGAATATTATTAGCTAGGGTAGGGCCAATGTTAGAAAAATATTTACAAAATTGTTCTGCAATTTGTTTTGGCTCTGTTAATTGTTAATTCTTTGTTATCTAGTTTAAAACTACTTGTTATTTTTCTATTATTGCACTTCCTGTTCAATACCTCGTTAAGAACTTTCCAAGTTTGTTTGGCGCTAGATTTAGCCTCTTCTAATTTTCGTTCATAATACATCTTTTTGGCAATTCTTATCTAGTGACTCAGTTTATTTTTATACGACTTGTAACGTAATTTGTTTTCAGGCTAGGATGTTTAAGAAAATGTTTATATAATTTATGCTTCTTCCGAACTGAACGTGATAGACCTTTAGTAAACCAGGGCCTATAAGGAGCGTGTTTCTTAACTTTCACCTTTTTAGGTGGAAAACAAATGTTGTAGATTGAAGTATATTTTTCCAAAAAAATATTGTAAGCTAAGACAGGGTCATTGACATTTGACAACTCAGCCCAATTAACACTTCCAAGCTCTTCTTTGAACTTGTGTTTTCTGAATTTTTATCGCGAAATACGAAAAACTTCCTTTTCTTTGTGTTTAAATCGTGGGTTGGTACAATAGAGAAAACTGGAAGGTGGTCTGATATATCAAAAAAATAGGGCCATTTGTAGAGTTACTATAAGGATCATTTGTAAAAATGTTGTCAATTAATGAAGCTTTGTGTTCGGTTATTCTAGTTGGTCACGTTATAGGCGGGAAAAACATTCTAGAATACATTTGCTCTAGGAACTCGCCCGAGGCGTGATGTCTTGCATAACAAAGTAAGTTTATGTTTCAGTCAGCTAACAAATAGACAAGTTTATTTTCTTTGAAAATATGGCTTAATAACTGATCCAATTCACTCATGAATTCATTCAAATTCTTATCTGAGGGTCTATAAATAACACCAATAACTATGTTTTTTTCTTTCGCTCTTTTGACTTCAACAAATAAAGACTCGGCGCAATCGCTAACAAAAGATAAATCCGCGCGATTTTTAAATTCTAAATGTTTGGAAAGATAAATGCCGACACCTCCTCCATCTCTTTCGCATTTAGGACTGTGGATAAAATTATACCCCTCAATATCTGACAAGTGATTGAGGTTATCTAGCCATGTCTCAGTTATACCGATGATCGAAAAACTCAATGCAAGACTCCCTAAAAAATTTGTGAAGTTATCTAATTTCTTTGAAATGCTGCGTATATTTAAGTGAAGCAAGGATAGTTTCGCATTGTTATTCAAATTTGGATGATTTGAATTTGAATTTTCGGCTAACATTTTGTTGAAACTTCCTTCTGAATAATATTCGCATTTTATGGCCTGAGAGTAGAAGTTAACGTCCGGAGCAAGATCTTTACATGAGCTGAAATTATCATTTAGTTCGCTCACAAGTGGATTAAACTTTAAACTTGATAATCTATCTGGATCGTAATTAATTGGACCGTTCTCAAATTCGAATAAAGTTAGCCGAAAATCATTATCATCCAAGTGATAAAAAGGTAGTGCATTACTTATCTGTGCCTCTGTCTTTGATAATGGGTCTATCTAAGACGAAATATGCGACCTTCCCAGCCTCCTTGGCAGCTTTCATCTTTGTAACGAGCGGCTCCCTCTGTTTCAATGTAGCGAATGCTAGGTCTTCGCTTATATGCAAACCAGCGGGCTTCTCTCTTCTTGCTTTTCTCAGAACTTGCTCCCTCTGCTTCCAATCTCTCAGCCGACGCACGACGGTTCTCGGCTTGTTTGTATCTCCCTGCCTCTTCTTTCTTCTGTCCACCCTGTGGGCCCTCTCGATCTCCAAAATCCACACCGAGTTTGGTTTTAACTGTCTCTTTCACCTTCGTTTCTGCTTCCTCCCAAGTTTCTCCTTCACTCTCCGCGATCCCATTAACTCTAATATTATTTCGCCTCGACTGGTTTTCCAGATACTCGGACTTCAAAGCCTGGTCAGACAGGTCACGGCCGAGTTGATCGATTTCGACGTTACCCTTGCTGATCTTCCCATGTAAAGGTTTCAGTTCGTCTATGTCCACTTGCGAGAATTGAACACTTGTCTCGATCGAAGAAACTGTCTTTTCAACTTTGTCGACTCTCTGTGACAAGGAGCTGATAGCCGACTTAAAAACTGATCTTAAAGCAGACTCTTGTACTTTAAGCATCTCCCTGACTGTTGCTAAAGAAACAAACTCAAACTAGCTCAAGGTCGCTTTGGTGCCATGATCTTCGCGACCTTCGGCTCCCTGGGCTGCTTGACTGCTTCCCGCAGAATTTTTTTGATCGAGTTTTGGTCATCCAATATGATATTAGAACAGCTACGATGAATATACACTTCACAAGAACATAAAATATATCTATAACTTATGAGCTTAAGCAAAGCACTCTCTTATCTTAGCTAGATTGAGAGCTTGAGAGCTCTAAAAAGCACGTCCGCTCATGACGACAGTGTGTCCAAAGATTTGAGATAAGTAATCGCCGTTTTCACGTTCACAATGCACAACAGCACCTTTCTTAATCTTGTATCTCGATCTCGCACGTATGTGTCTGATCAGAATTCCAGCAAGCATCTGTCGACTTATCCATCGGAACATGCAACTGGCATGGTTTGCGTGAAAACTCAAGCTTTTTGTCCCCATGTCTAAAACCTCAGCCTGAGGTCAGAGACTGCCATTTATCAGAAAATGAACTTAATTTGCCTACTTTAAAACAATCAACTTTACTACGGAAATATTGCCGCAAGCGTATTAAGAGTTAAAACATTTACCTGAGAAATGTTTGGAAATATTTTCTCATCAGTCACTGTTAGTTCTTTTTTGACGGATATTTTGCCTCGTTGTGTTGGTAGTGACGGGAGTTCTTGCACGCCCTGCTTTGGCCAAAAAAAAGGCTTACTATTGTTGTGACGACTGTGCAATGTCTCTCTTAAGCGGTTCCTCGGGCCATCAACCGGTTGTTTTTTGTGGTTGTTTGACTAATTTTATTCGCCGCCTTGGTAGCTGCCATTCGGGCCTGCAAATCATCGCCAAATAAAAGCTCCGTTATAGGAGTTTGAGGCGAACACAAGGAATTATATTCCATATTTAAAGTGCATATCAAGTGAAAAATTTTATTACTTCAGTGGATAGAACTTGCTAAATGAGGAAAAACGGTGAAAAATTTTGCGAAAATCTTTCCTGATTCTTGAGATATTTACGTTAAAAATTTTCATCTGATGACGTCTAGAGTGATTCCGACAAATTTGCATTTTTGTAAAATCTACTGGCAATCCGTAAAATTTGGGTGGGTTTGAGCCAGACTTGGACTGGTGATCCATCTGCCTCGGATACATCAATATCCAACTTTAGCTAAAATACACCCAAATGTTACGGATTGGCAGCAGACTTTGAAAAAATGCAAATTTGTCGGAATCACTCAAGACGTCATCAGATGAAAATTTTAAACTTAAATATCTCTTAAGCACATACAAACTTTTTAAGGCTGATATGCACTTGAATTTAACACTGTCCTTTAGACTGCAGACAATGGGTGCCCAAGCACTGGCAATGTACTTTGGATGTTGAAAGATTTCTTGGTGTGGCAGCTCTTCAATAATCTTTGGTATATTTTCCTTAGTGACCTTTCTTACGCTTGTAACTTGAGAGAACTTCAAGTACTTTATCATCTGTGGATGGTTCACACTCGTTGGAAATACTTTGGGTGAGGGTTTCACGTTCAAACTTATAAAAAGGTTCTGAGAGCATTTTCTTTGGGAGTGCCTCCTCTCCAAATAAGCAAGAGGCGATAAATGCCTGAGAAAGATTCAAAGGAAAATATCTTTGTTTTCAAACCCAACAACAAGGATTCTCGCTACACTTTGCCACTCTTCCTTTTTGCAGTCATGCCTAACGGAAGGGACCTTTTCACACTTGCCCCACTTGAAAGAGCACTAAAGAATTCCCTCCAAAAATGCTAAGAGCTTCCCTCATGACAACTGACCCCCTACCAACTTCAATATCGCGCCTATCATTGATAAATAAAAACTCCAAAACACATTAACACAGTTGCATCTTTCATTTCGCTGACCATGTCTTAAAGGACATTATTTCTGTGCAATGCTATTTCTTTCACTGGAAGCATAGATGCAACCAAGGCCCTGGATATATCATTATCAACAGGAGAGCTGGGAATGTTGCTATACATGCATGTCATCAACATCAATTGCACCTGCAGAAAATTAGGCCAGTGATAATTAAAGTAAAATATTTGAATATAGGGTACAATAAAACTATTATCAACTGTGACACTTAAAGTTTGATATCTTATTTGCTCACCTGCATTTAATTTGGCTGCTGTCAAACAAAGAATTGAACTGGGAAATAGAAAATCTTTAGAGAGATTCTTAACTCAGGTAGGAAGGAGGAAGGAGGAAGGAGGAAGGATGTCTTTAATTAGTCTTAAATAGTCGATAAATTTCAGTTCTTTGAGTGACGGCAGCTGAAGTTTAGTCAGCAAAGGAGAAATGTGTAGAATTGAGTCAAGAAGAAACAAAAATAAAAAGTTAACAGGTGTGGAAGCAAACAAAGCAAAACCAACAAAGTTTGCCAGACGTGTTCAATGTAAAAAAATTGTTGGAGATGTGAAAGTGTCATTCTGCTATTCCAGAAATATATTGATTCTCCAGCCTTCACAGGTATTCCCACACAACATGTGGTCACAACCTGGAAAATGAAATAGCATGTTTTGAAGACATTTTCTTATCTTTGATAACAAAAGATGCACCTTCATTTGCATTTGACTGTGCAGTGCCACCTGGACCTATTCCAGCTGATACTTCAACTTGGCTTGAAACTGGCCTCCCTAAAACTTAAGTAAAATAAATTAATTGCTAAGCTTCTTGAAAGCTGAGAGTAGTTTTCATCTTGGTGCATGTAGTTTTTTGATTAGTAGTTAAGATTCTTGAGAGGGTTGTAGTTTTTAAATTTACTAGTTGAGGAATACAGTAAGTTCGAGGAAAGAGAAGATAGTTGTATTTAGAAAGTTAAGTATTGTACTGAAGCAAGTGTTTGTTAGATGAAAACATTAAAATACTTCAACTTGAAAGATAAGTTTGTGGTACTATGACATTTCAGTTGTTTGCTGCTCGAGGAAAGTAAGTATATTTCAATCAATTTTTCTTGTTGTCCAGGCTAGTTACATCGGCTTCAAGCAATCAAGGATGTCAAAATGTTCCTGTTCAGTTATTGTGAAAACATCGACGTCTTCAGTTTCGTCCCTGAACATTTCGAGTTCTGTGCAGATGTATGTTACTGTTTCTGAAAGCACAATGGCTTCTTTGGACAAATCGAGAGTGAAGTTAAGAATGTTGTTGGAAAGGCGATTGTAGAAATGTCCACGGGATACCTTGCTCCCTTTCCTATCTCTTTCGCTATGTTCTAGTAATTGTTCTCCATCACTGGAGACCCTAAGCAAATAACAATCGTCCCCCTAGTCTGCTGAGCAATTGCAATGATAGAACCCCTGGAAACAAAAAGACTTGGATCTTGTCGTTCTTCATTTTGCTCGTACCTCGTGATATGCCTGCTCTTATATTGTGCGCTTCATCCATCTGTCCACTCATGCAAGACATATATGGGCCCACAGTCCTTTAAGTACTCAGCTAGTAGCTGGCGGCATCTATGGACCGAATGATGGTCGTGCTTTAGATCTGGCGAAATTACAAAAAGATGCTCGGTTACAATTAATGGCTCCTCTTCAGTACTTTGAACACCGTCTTTCACTGCATATGCGTGTCTTAGGAGTATGGTCTCATGCAACGAGGCTTGGTTTTTGGCAAAATAGAGAGACTGTGCCTCTTGCCGATAACGACAGGAATAATTCTCGCAGTAATCATGAATGCAGCAAGCATGATGTAAAGGAAGTTTTGCCATTAGCTGCCTGAACTGTTCATGCTTCCATTGAGCCCGGAACTGGTGTGATGGAAAACCTAATAACAAATTCTTAAAATATTTAAACATTTCACCGGGTGTTGTCTCTCTTTGGACAATCTGTAGTCGTCTTTTGTCCTTGGCATTGCGGTCCTTGCCGCAAACAACATATTCAAATCTTTCCTACTTGATTATGGGTGCACCATCAGTTGTATCATTTTCTTCTGCGATTGTTTTGAATTTGTCAACAACACATTGTAAGCATTCACGATATAAACTCTTCTTGTCATGGTAGTTGTTGCATTCTTTCTTAGAACACAAAGTTTCTTGAATGACTTCTGCCAGATGGCTAAATAAAGGGTACCGAGTTCTTACTTCATGGTGTCCAACTGCTTCCCTGTTAGATACCACTGTTTTACGAAAAGATATACATTGATTGAAAAGCATTCTAGCTTCGACGTGCATTCTGCAGCAGCAAAAAACTGCCCTCCGATGCTGCAAAGCTTGTGACAAACGTCTCCTATTAATATCCAGTTTCTTGTCAACAGAATTTGTGAGACGAGATGAACAAACTTATAACGCATAAGACTCTAAGCCCTACCTTAACGGCAGTCGTACTGGTGATGTTGGCTGCTGAAGAAATTGTTGGCTGACACTACCAAATCTCATTACTTCCGGTGAAATGCCTCACAAGTGTAGTTAAAAGATTGTTTGTGAGTATTGCCTGCTCACATATAAAAAAAAAACATTGGGTCAAAAGGTTGTTCCGTCGGTGCAGCCCCCAGTAATGTTGGTAAGGTACTAGGATGTTCAAAATTAACTGTTGGCTGTACCTGTTGCACTTCATTGACATCACTGTGTTGGAACTGTTACCGGAAGTCACTGAACTGTTGAACGCAGAGGATATCCCGTAACTTACGCTAGTAACAGAGTCTAGCTCATGCAGAAAGGACATCAAAGTACTGGAACTGCTTTCAGAGACAGAGTCCATTAAACCACTCGTTGTTTTTCCTGTGTTATGATCTCTGCCAACAGATTGCAGCTCTGTGCTCGGACAATTACCAGAAGCAGAGCTCAGTGAACTGTGTGTTGCGTCTGTTGGTTTTGGGAAGTTTTCTTGAAGATTCTTGAACAACGTTTTAACTGAAGCAGAAGTTAAAATCTTTTGACACAAAATTTCATTTTCTCATTCACCTTAAGCACATTCATCATCACCCATATCATGTGAAAACACACGTCCTTTCATTGTCCGAAAGTATAGTTGCATACCGGTGCTCTCCTATTTCGACCAGTCTGGTGTTCCAGTTATCATTTAAAGTGCATATGAAGTGAAAATTTTTATTACTTCAGTGGATAGACCTTGCTAAATGAGGAAAAACGTTGAAAAATTTTTGCTAAAGTCTTTCCTGGTTCTTGGGATATTTACGTTTAAAATTTTCATATGATGACGTCTTGAGTGGTTCCGACAAATATGCATTTTTTCAAAATCTGCTGCCAATCTGTGACATTTGGGTGTATTTTAGCTAAAGTTAGATTATTGATGTATCCGAGGCAGATGGATCACCGGTCCAAGTCTGGCTCAAACCCACCCAAATTTTACGGATTGGCAGCAGATTTTAGAAAAATGCAAATTTGTCGGAACCACTCGTGACGTCATCAGATGCAATTTTTAAAAGTTGATAACTCGAGAACCAGGAATGATTTTGGCAATTTTTTTTTTCATCATTATTCCTCGTTTAGCAAGGTCTATCCACTGAAGCAAAAAAAAATTTCACTTCTTATGCACTTTAACTCAAACACCTGTGTTTCTGATACGTCATGAACACCATCTAGTGGTAGTCTTGCACGTTTAGCTAACATCAGTGACTGCTCAAACTGTTTGCTTCTTGTAGTACGCTTGCGATACTTTGGCTTCATCTGCTTAGATGGCTGCAATTCATCTTCTTCACCAGAACTTCGCATTTCAAGTGCGTCTGCAATCATACTCACCTGGGCAGTTGGTGCCTTAGCTCGATGGGAGGAGTTCTAGTCTACAAACACTTCAGCACGATAGCTCTCTAAATCAATACTTCTAGCCAAATCTTTAGTAAAAGCACCTGCCCGATCGACTTGCTTCCTGAGAGAGGTTTAATTTTTCTGCTTCTGGCTTGGGCATTTTCCACCCAGATAGTTACCCTGTTCATACTGTTCCAATTTTCCTTTCAGCAGGGCACATTCCACTACATGTTCTTCGGCTGCTCTTGAAAACGAATCATTCCTTGCTCCCCTCACAGCATTTCTTGCGTGTCCAACTTCGGCCATATTTGTGTTTGCTGTGGTGCTTGATGTAAACACAGGAAATGCATGAAACCGTTGTGGATGCCAGAAACCTTTAAACCATTTCTTTACACGTCCTCGCTTAACCTTCTTTTCTGTCCACGTATGCAATGCACGACGAGCAGCTTGGTAGCTTGCTGGCGTGAACCAGCTTCCAATTCTGTCCTTGCTTTAGCACTCCAATCTGCTGATTCTTGTTGACGGGCGCAAGAGTAGAAGTGCATTTCACAGGAAAAAGCGCAGTTGAGTTGTCGTCGTATTGATTCACGATTTCCTCAATGTTCTTCTGTGACAAATCCGTGCGGATCAAAAATGTTGTTTGATATCCCAGTATAATCACTCAGTGCCTACGAAAAGAAAAATTGTTCAAGGTAATGGCAATACACTCTCTTATGAACCCCTCTGACTTGTATTTTTTATTGGAGAAATTCAGCATGGTAAATTAAAACCAACCAATTGTTGTAAAATAGTGAACTGACTACTTGTGGTACTTTAATCCTACTCACAAACAAAAATTATACCTCATTGAGACATTTCCAGAAGTCACACAGGGCTTCTGTTGACTCTGTCTCACACTCAATGCTTGCAATGGTCACAACTTCTTTTATTTTAGGATGCAAAACTGAGAGGTTTATGGTCTTCATCCCCTTCACTCTGTTGTGCTCAGCATCAAGAAAGAAGTCCTCCTCCTCTAAAAGTGCTGGCTTCCCAGTTGCATTTGTACAGCGATCTCAAGTTTTTCTTGCTCTTCTCCTCGTAGAAATATTTCTCTCACCCACGTACGCCGTTTTCTTTTAAGAGCATTTACCCCAGACAACGTTCTTAGCCTTCTTCGACAACGACGAAGATAAAATAGAAGTAGTAGCAGCAGCAGATCTTTTCCTTCGTCACCAGTCCACCAGTAACAATTTGCGCATGCGTGTGCCTGTTTTCTTGTGCTTCTCTCACGTGTGTGAACATCCCTTTATTGCATTCTTGTGTCGCGCTAATGTTATGATTATCTTATTTCACAAGTGTTAACCAGGCTTTAGAGTAGTATAGGAGTTAGAGAAGTCAAAACATTGGTTGTTTAGCAAATCGTGCCTAACTATAGTTCCTACCTTTTGACGATTTGGCCGGTCTTCTGGCTTATAAACACCAGTTCAACTGGCTTGCCTGTCAAACTTGATAGTTCTACTAATCAACAACAACAACAATCGTTTATTTTCACCTCGACTTTAGCTCTATTAAACTAACAATTTTTTAAATAGCATGATAAGGTGCTGCCTACCCGGAATAACCATGAGGGGCTATACTAGCTGGGGAGCCAGAACACATTTTGAATTGTACATGTTTATATCAGCGCAGAAAAAAACATAGTATTACGGGCGAATGTTATGTAGTTTTAGCGCTTTAAACAAAAATTGAAATTTAATCTTTCCGTCTTATCCATTGCGAGACACTTGCTTGCTATTCACGATAGGGATATCTACGCAAGTTGCAGCCATACAAAGAGTCTTCCCATTATAACGACGGGATCAAAGGGACGGCCAAAATTTAACATTCCTAAAGAAAAACTTAAGCATTTTCTTGACTATGAGCTACTCCTCCATCCCACCCCACCCCCGCCAAAAAAAGGTTAATTGTTAGCATATATTATTAATTTAATCATAACAAATCAGACCATCCAACCTTTCACGGTTTGGCCGTGACACTCATGGTTTTAGAAATCATATCACGGTGATAACTATTAAAACTACAACTGGAACAACTTTCATTTGTTAGAGATAAAGTTCAAAGTTTGGTGTTTGTGATACTTAATAGTTTTCCAACTTGTACATGAGACACTTTTTGTCATTGTGTTTTGTTTGTTTTCGTTCAGTACAAATTGCCTTATGCTACAGCCAGGAAATTCGGAAAATTTTTTTCAACCTCACTCATGCTGATTTAATGGGAACAAATAGCTGTGTTTCCTGTATTATTGGAATCTTCCGCCTTGTGTTTAATTGTTTATTTTTGGAACAATTTCCAAATCTCAGGGTTTGGGGCCATCTCAAGGTTTTTCCAGGGAAGTTTTTGAGACTGAGTTCTGAAAAATATTTGTAGTAATATTTTTAGTTATTATATATGGCAATTACCTCCAACTTCATTAGCCACAAATCTCATCACAATTCCTTGTCCCTCCACTCTCTGCACTCTGAAGCTCCTGTGTACTACCATGAGTACATATGGTTTGGGCATTTGATTGTTCATTCTAACAGCTTGCCTAAGGAGAACTGCCTTTACTTCTTTTGTTGCACGATTTGGTCAGCTCACATCATATGCTCAAAGCATTCCATCCATTTATTCTTTCAAGTATGCTCTGCAGAGAGCTTTGTTATCATGCTTTTCTAAAATAGTTAACAGGCGTCCATGTGAAGCAGTTTTCCCCTCACTTACATCTTGCTTGATTTCCAGTGCAGTCAAAATAAAGCACACCCCATTTAATTTGACTGTATTTGTAACCTCAAGGAAGGGCAAGCAGTTTTGGTATTATGTTATTTGACGATATTACTGCCATTCTCAGTCAAACGCACGCTCTGAAAACTTACAAGCGATAAACTTATTTTCCGATGCTGTATCCCTGACAACATATAATAAAAACTCCATAAAAAACATAAAACTGCTTTATTCATGTTTCTCAACAACAAGTGCGCTAAACATTTCCAGCTTCATAACCGTTGCACATAGCGATGTAGATTTGATGTTGTCTTGGAAACGGTTACCAAAAACAAGTTTTTTACCTGCAAGTTTTTCATGAGGAAGCAAACGTGTGCTTGAGAATGGCCATAATGTTTTAAATAAAAGGTGCATGTTTTTCGACATTCTCAAACTTAATTGAAGTACTCTACCTTAAATGGTACGATGTCATCCTCTTTTCGTCGTAGCTGTCTCTGCAGCACCCTTTTTCGAAGTTCTGCCCTTTTTTTCACATGGTATGCCCTTCTGTAATCATGCAAATACTGGTTTGCACCCATGTTTAAGTATCGTTGAACTGCATCAGAGTATATCTCATCAATAGATACCTGTATATGTATGAATTATGAAGAAATTTTTCATGTTTGCAAAAACTCCGAACCTTATTAAATATACATTGCCTTACATTAATTAGAGATGACTTACTTTATCAACATCGCAGAAGAATGTACTCAAGAACTCAAAATTCTGGCAAACAGTTGTACATGGGATGCATTAGTTAACATTTCCATGCGCTAATTAATATTTTAGCCTTGCAGAGGGAGTACAGTCTATATGTAAGGATTTAAACATGTGACCCTGGCAGTGTCGATAAATTCCCATCTTTCAGAGGCAAAAAGAATTGTATAATCTGGCCATTATTTTCATTGCACTCTAAAGAAATGAAAAAAAGCTCACCAAATGCCTGTTTCTCCCCTTTCTAGTATATATACCAATGTATGGAAATAACATTTTTTCAAAAGTCAGTATTGTCAACAAAAATGTTAATCACTGTTTTCATTTTGCTGCCTTTTATTTTTAATGTTCTTTTTGACACAACATAGTTAAAGAACTCCATTGATCATGGTAATAGATAGACATAAAATATCCATTTTTTTACATTGTACTTAATATTTAAAATTAAATCATTTTAGAAACAAAATTAACTTACCTTTTCACTGTTCATCAGTTCTTCAGGAAAACATGAGTACCATTTCAGCTGTAATGCGCCATTGCCCAGAAGCTGGATTCGAGCATTCTCTACCATGTCCACCCTCTGTTCTTTTAGCTTGGCATGGTTAAGTAGGTTCAGCCTTTTCTGTTCCAGACTCAAGAAGAACTTGTAGCTAGTGTCGGCAATGTGAATCAACCCTCTGTTACGGAACTGGAGGTTGTCTGTTACCTCTAGGGTTTCAGCAAACTGGCTTGTTTGTTCAAGCTAGGAATAAGGCACAACTAAATAATTTTCAACAAGCCTACGTTTATTGCTGTGGTTCACAACTGAGAAGAGAGTGCTGTTGTTCTCGATGTGAATGTTTTCTTTAACATATTTTCTGTACTTTTTCAGACGTTTTCTGACTGCCCACTCACCAGCGTGCCTTACTTTGGCTCTCCCCACAGCATCCATCTCTTCTACTTGAAGAACAACTGGCATTCTGTTGTTGTCCTTCTGTACAACAGCTCGCATGTGCTCCAAAAACATGGGGTAAATCAATTCGACCACTAGTTCGGATGCCACAGACTTTTGGCTTCATCGTTTTTGGTAATTTGAAATAACCCACAAACAAGTTCTAAGAATAACTCAGAACGTAAAAACAAGTAAAGTTTTCCAGTGATTTTAGTTAGTTTTTCTCTTGAGATGTCAAGTAATAGATTATTGTTATCCTCAATAAGGAAATCCTCAAAAAATTCAAAACACATAAACCAAACAATATTTACAAACAGGGTCACATTTTTAAGCTGTGCCTCCTCTTTCAGCATTTCATAAGCACTGTTCATGCACTGTGCATGCTGAGATTCTGGTTCGTCTTCAATCATTTTAGTTGCTTCAGGCAGGAAGGTGTTCCTAGTAAATTCAGTGGGTGGCTTTGCAAGTTGTGACACGTTTCTCAGTAACTGTTCATACACAATGTCCAGATTTACTGGGCCCATCTCCACTGCGCTTTTCTCGAAATATTTTTCAACTTCACTGTCCATTAATTGCTGGGGGTAGTGAAAATCGTCCTCCTCTATGGCATGCCGTTTGTTTCAATAATACTTGTAATTGTTGAACAAACCTTTCGTGCAAATATATAATACTTCTTGTAAGACAGACAATACTTTCGTTCATATATAAACGTTCTTAGGCTA
>JAOBAT010115557.1:0-14016 GCA_026413305.1 Hydrozoanthus tunicans
GTTGTGCCGTGGGTTCGTTGTGTTGTGCCGTGGGTTCGGTGGTTGTGCCGTGGGTTCGGTGGTTGTGCCGTGGGTTCGTGGTGTTGTGCCGTGGGTTCGCTGTGTTGTGCCGTTGGTTCGTGTAATCGCCGTGACACTTGTGGGCCACCGTAAATCTTAGCCCACATGCAAACCCAGGATTCGATCCCGGGTTTACAGAGGTAGGAAGCGCGAGCGGTAACCACTCGGCCATCCCGACTCCCCAACGCTTTATAGTAAAGAATGTAAATGTTATCCTCGACCGAGCTCCTTACAATTGCTCTAGATAGTTCAACTTGGTGTAAATTGTCTATGTAATGGCTTAGCACAGAACGCTGTTGAGACGAACAAAAGTTGTCCTCGATACACACATTGAACTACTATTTGTTTTACATATGATCGTACAAGGATTAAAGAAGTTGTAACAAAGGAATTGGCGTCCGTTAATCAGTTCACCAACTCTTGAGTCATCGGTGGCGGAAGCAGAAAATTATTCGGGAGGGCACACAGCAGAATTGTGACAGTCCGTTATAAAATCTGAGAATCCTTTTCAAAAGTTGTTAGCCAGAAAATATTGGGGGGCCTGCCAACCCCCCCCCCCCCAAAAAAAAATGTACCTCCTCCCCTTCCGGACCAGGGCTGGGGACAAAATTGTTACCCAATCGACATGTGGTGGCTTACGTGGCGGATTTGACATGTAATTGAAGGGACTCGCTGTAACTCTGCATGCCGGGCTGTCCAAACTCGATTCGGCATTGTTACAAAACGCGTGGTATCAGTTCAGTAACATGGCCCATTACTAACATATTCCCAGTACACAACATCCAACAACACGGAGAGCCAAGCTTCGTAAATCAATTTGATGAGCTACAAGGAAAGATACGCACTCTTTGCTTCACAAAAATTACACTTTATTCAGACAAACAAGTTTACTTGTAACCTTTCTTTCAAATCATTGTATCCGTTGAAAGTTTGCAACAGTCAAGTCTTGAATTCTTTCTGTTTAGTGAATAATTCAAAAGAAAAATTCTAAGGAACAAAGTTCTTAAATTAGAACTCAGGATAAGTTATGTGTTTTTTTAATCGGCCTACTTGCTAGCACTCAAGACCCCGAGGGATTTGACGCGTTTTGACTGAAACTGGCCCTACCGGGTAGGTGTTTTGCTCAAGGAGAGGGTTGGATTGAATGTAAATTGGCTAGGATAGGACTAAACAGAAAAACAATTATTTTCATTCGTTGTTCAATATCGCATCAATGTTTTGGGGTCCACAACTAATCGTACGGGCCAGCACAGTACTGTGCAGTTTTCTTACATTTCGATGGGATTTAGTCTTGTAGAGGATAAAGTACATTTAGCGAGTAACGCCGTTTACGAGCATGTGTTATTTAAAACTGGGTCGACTAATTGCGACCGGTTTTTGAGGTTAGTACGGCCGGGCCACGAATAGATTCCCGTATTCGGTAGTTTTCAATCATATCGATACATAATTGACGGCCGGGTCGTAACCTGCTTAACCGCATCGGCGTAACAAAACCTCAAAAACCGGTCGCACAAGTCAACCCAGTTTCAAATAACGATGATACGGCAGTTGCATGCCCCGTCGAAGTGTAAGGAAAAAAAATCCAATTTTTACCGTTAGTCGCTCAAACACATAACGATATCCCTGAATAAAAAGACACCATCTCAGTTTCGAATCCTTCAATAACCGTATCGGAAGTTCGGAACCGTATCGATCTTCTTCAAAACTGTACTGCCTCGGAAAGCGCAATTTTCAGAAACAAATTAAAGGAGCTTTCACAAATGCCAGTCAATCGAATCAATACCGTAAATTTTCGAAGAGAAATTTGCATTTCCATCATGAAAAGCGTCTTTTTCCTTTCCCGTCTCGAACACATAAACAATAAAAATTCAATCTTAAAAACTTGTTTTGGCTCCGAACGGAAAATTACTCAATTGCAAACCCAGTGAAATTACTTCACATGCACACAGGTGATTTGAAGCAATCTGATTGGACAATGTGTGCGTGATCAGGTGCGCATTTACAAATTTGGAGTCTGGGTGCAAAGGACATCGTAAGGCAAAATTTGGCGCGGAAATAAGCTGAATCTTTCTTACTAGGGAGGGGTAAAATAGAGTTTGTAATTTAGGTTTTTTTAGCAATATTTCAGAAACTACTTTTATGAATTTTGATTTGTACACTTCTTAGATTAATTCATCTCTTCTTTGATACTTCTTTAAGAAAAGGGAACTAGAATGGTGGCAATAATTTTCTGAGTCGAAAACTCTCCCGTACCTCACTCTGATAGTAACTTAAAAACCGGTTTCACTTGAATGTGCAGCGAAACCCAGTCAACACAAACATACTCAGTGATCCAGACGAGTTGAACGAGTCTGTTGTAAAGCTGGCATTAAAATGTTGTAATTCTGGTTTAAACGTTCAGTATTTATAAAGGAGACCACAAAACGAGTAAGCGTTGGTTTAGTTCATGATTACAAGGTTGCGTATGCTGAGAATTTCTTACGACCGAGCACTGTTTGCTCAACTTCCGCCAGAAAATCTGACAAACCGTCGAATTTTTACCATCTATAACGAGACGCACAACTTGGAGTGACAATTTCTGACCGTTCAGAGCAGGAAATGGCCGTGGCAATGATGCAAAGACGTTGCATAAGTTTCGATGTAGAGAAATACTGCACTCCTTTGCTGAGAGAATTGCGGGATAAACGTTTGAAGCGGACAGCAAGAGAGGCATTCGTTCAGACGTCTGATGCATTGGACGATCTTGCGCTTGCGCCTAGAGCAAAACGACCCGTTCGTCGCCCACCGCCAATTTTAACTTTGTATGTGCGAAAGGAAAAAGAAAAAGCTTATAATGCAATCAATTTGGACGAAACAACCGTTGACGCTTTAAAAGATGCAGTCTCGGAGAAATATGACATTCCAAGTGCCTCAATCGATTTAAAGTTCCAAAGTAAAGGAAGGTGGGTAGTGTATGAAACTTTTGGTGATAGTTTCTATAAACATCCATTTAACAAAAAGGTTTTAGAAAAGTCGGTTCGATTTTTTTTATTTTAATCTGCCTGAAGCTGGTTAAAATATGGCTAAAAGATCTAGTCAAATGAGAATTGGGCAATGCTTGGGTCGGACTTGATAGCGTGATCCGTGACTAACAACTTTTTCAGTTTTGAATGCGAGCTTTATCAATTTATAACAACTGAAGTCTTTGGTTTGTTTAATATCTATCTTAGGCTCAAAAACTTGTTAAGAAACGCATATTTGCAAGTGATATCTAAAGAACGTGCACTGAAGTTCGGTTGCTGCTGAAAGCGTGTTGTCTTGCAATCCGTCAAGGCAGGCGTTGTAATTTTTTTTTACAAATTGGGCGTTTGTCCAGCTCTTCACTCCTTCAGAAAGCCAAAACAGCTCCCATTTTGAAACGATACGTTGACTCAAAAACTGAAGGAAATAAAAAAAAAACTTTTCGCTTTTCGTGCCTAGTGACATATCGTTTACTTGTCAACCTGGAAACATAGTTTTTAATAAATGAAAGTTTCTTAGTACCCACGAAGTATTTAACGTGCCATTTATTGATTTCTTGGCAGTATTAGCATTTCTCAGTATGTTACAAGAGTTGGAATAAACAACAAAAGTGAAAGTTTGCATGACTTTCGTCATGTTTAAGACGCTGATATTTGACCCGGATTTTGCATTATGAAGCAGTACGTGACTTTTGAACCAGAACTGCCCAAAATTTATTTTTGGGAATGCACATTTTTTTGGTTGATTTATAAACACCAAGTTAAAATTCTCCTTTTATGCCGAATCTAACCCAACAGCTTCAACGTTTAAAAAGTTATACCTCCGCTTTTAGAATGTGCAGTGACGAAAGTGTTTACGTTTATATGCACTAAGATTTTACAAAGATTATTTTTGAAAAAATGACTTTACATGTTTTTTATTTTCTGACTATAAAATTACTTGTAAAAGTATTAAGATATGCACCACAAATGAAAGATTCATCTTAGAAGCAATAATTTTACAACTCCAAAAAACTTGGCATCTTTCATAGATCCAAAAAATAATTCTTCAAATCAAAGTTTCAGACAAAGGAAAAGTGTTCTGCCCTTACAAGTCTCAAGTTGTCAGTACACTGTCACTATGTCGGTTTGTGATTAGGGACCTGTTATTTATATACCTTTGTGTGTTCTTGAGTGTTGACGTACAGAAAATTAATGCAGGATGCATGCTGATTACCATTGTTTTTTAGAAACTGAAGGCTTGACTACAAGTTCCAGTGTTGAATTTCTTTTTCCAAATTCCCCATTGCACAGACTGAAATGCTAAACAAGTTTTTCCAAGTTATTGTAATCCTGATTTTTTGGCTTGCCAGCTTTGTATCATTTGTCAGCTGTTACTTTGCACCCCACTGTAAGTCTGTGTTTGGGAGCAGCTTGAAAAAGTAGTTCTCACTCACTGTATGATGATTATTGTTTTATTTAGTAGTCACCTTGTCCTGAATGTGCCTTTATTTAGCTTAAGATGTTGCCAGATTTAGTAAGATTTTGGAAGATTATGAGCAAAAATTTCAGACCTTTAGAAGTGAAAGATATGATGGTAATTTGAAAAAAAATGTTCTGATATGGGAGCTATTTATAGTTTGACCCAGGGTGTATGGTGCAAAACTTGTAATCAGCCAGCTTTCTGTTGCCTTCTGCTCTTGATTGTTGCACCAGACTGAGTTATAAACTCTTGGCTCACTAATTATTCTCAGAAACCAGGGCCGAAGTGTTCAATGGTTGATTAACAATAATCCTAGGTTAACTCTTAACAGAACCTATTGGTTGTCAGAGTAATTAACCCCAGGATTAGGGCTAATCATCTTTTGAACAATATTAGTCCCATTTGTTTATGGGTATAAGCCTTTTTGGTAAAATTAAATAGAAATGAATTATTATAAACTTGTGCCCAGTCTGTCAGAAGTAATATTTACTCTCATGAATTAACCCTCTCAGCTCCAAAACAGCAACATTAATGTTGAATTGGTGATTTCTCCCAACAAAGGCCTATTTCTTTTTATGAAACAGGTTTGGAAAAATTTGTAACATCTTTAGACTTTTTGCTTTGTTTGATCAACTCTCATAAATGTTGTGTAAGGAGATGTTGGATGTTAACTGGCTGGGACTGAAAGGGTTGAGTCAGAGATCTTTATTATGAATGACAGCGATTTTTGATAATTTTTTTGTCTAAATTCAAATTAGCCCTTGGGGTTCTCGATAATAGCAAGCAAGCAAGTGGCAGAAATTTATCTGTTGTTTGGAAGATAGCCCCTCATAGTGGCTGTAAAATTTCTCTTTGTTTTAAAATTACTTACTGACTTATTTGCTTGAGAACCCTATGCTCAACTGGTCTCATTTGGGTAACATATTCAATACCTTTCATATATTAAAGGTTAACTCAAGAATTAGGCTAGTAGGGCTGATTTGAATATTGCCATTTATAAGGGTCTATCTAAGAATTATTTATCTTTAGATAGACAGGCTGGGGCTAAACGGAGAAATATTAGGTGTTCATAAAATAGTCAGGACTGAAAGGGTTAATTAAGTTAAGTTTTTTTTTAAATAAATTAGATGTCAGGACTGAAATTGTCTTGAACTAAAAGGATTAAATTATGATAGAATTTATAGAATTTATTTCTTATTTATTATTATTTGGCTGGTGCTGGAGGGGTTAAGAATAGTAAGACACCTAAAGTATGTTATCTTTGAGTGTCCATTCAGTGAGTCTCCATTAATTTGAAAAGTGGTTTTAAAACCATTGAAAAGGTAAGTAATAAAACAACTGCCTTTAGCAGGCAGTGCTTGTCCTGCTAAGTTGGGCAAATTCAGGATTCTCCTCAGAAAAAAATTTAGTAAGCATAACACAGGCAAAGTTATTGCACAAAAAATGTTCTTTTCAAAGCATGGAACCTGAAACAAGCAAGGTATCCAATGACAATGTTATTAACCCTAATCCTGTCTTTTTTTTAAATTAAAGTCATAAATGCTCAGCAAAGTTACAAAGTTCTGAATTTGTTGAAGTAATGAATTTTTTCAGAATCTTCTCATAAAGACAAAGAAAATGAAACATTGGTCTCTTTAAAAGTTTTAAGCAATGGTTTTAAAATTAGAACAATTAGTTAATGTGAAATGGTTTTTAGTAGGACAAGGGAAAGTAATGTTTTCATTGATTTTTAATTCCAAGAAGGTTGACATCCTTGGTATGCCCCAAAGGAACGGGAGGGGTTAATATTGGCAACAGTTTTTCAAACAAACTGTTAACAGTAATGCAGCTCTCTGCATCACTTCAGGTAGCTTTGGGGAGAACCCTGAAAATATATCCGGTAGTTAAGCGAGTAAAAGATGATGTGATTCTGATAAAGTTTCAGATCATTTTAGAAGTGATTATCAAAACATTGTTGTTCAAACACTCTGTTTCAGAATTTAAAAATGATTTTATACATTTTGCAATTATTATTTGCATGATTATGAGTCAAATTTTCAAGATTTGAAAGTTGTCACTAACAAAATAAAATTGAGAAACCAAAGTTAAAGTTATTCTGTGAAACTTTCTGAAATTTTCTTTAAAGTTTTAGTACCATAAAAACAAATTATTTTAAATTTTATTGTGTAAAATCCTTTCAAAGCTTTAACGTTCCATGAACACACAATTCAAAACTTATTCCCTCTTAAAGTAAAAAACACAAGTTTTGCAAATTTCAAAGTTAGATCAATGTTTTGTAGAAAAGTTTTATTAAATTTGATCTTTCACAATGAAACAATCCATAGAGCAAGACCTGGATAGCAACAATTTTTATTGTTTTCCTGTTTCTTTATACTTTAAGTTTGCAGAAGAGCTTGTGTTTTCATATAATTTTCTTGAAAGTTAATCAAATTTGTTTACTTTTAAGAAATTAATGATCAAGACTGGCTTATATCGAAAGATTTGCGCTAACTATTGATCAATACCAGACTTATTTACCAGATTACGCTCAGTTCCTGTCAGTTAAATAATGTTGCTGATGAATAAGAGTTTTGCATTTTTGATCTTTGGTGGCAATATGTTATTTCTTGGACAGATTTTCCTGAGTCCATGAGCGAGCAGCAAACCACACTGTTGATGAAGGGGTCTAGAGGTATACTTACAAGTAGCAAAAAAAGTTAATGTAATTCTTAGTAGTTATGACTGTTTAAAATGATTAAAAAAAAAGTTTAAGTTGGGACACGACAGACAATTTTATCATTCCTAAAATGAGAAAAAATTTATTGCTAGCAAACAGACAGTAGTGTTGTTTTTCAATGTGATTTGCAAGTTTGTGATGCTTTTGTTGGCTGCATTGTTTTTTGCCTGTTGGCACAATATGTAGATAAAATTGTTTGAAGTCCCAGACTTAATAAGTAGTGGAAATATGGTTGTTATACTTTAGGCATAAGCTGAGTAGTAATGCTGTTACAAAAGTTTGCCATTCCAGAATTGAAACATTGTGTAGTTCCAGAAAATATTGACATCTTCTTTGCAGAGCTATTATGGGAAAGGGTGGAGATATAACACTGAAATAGGGGGTCCCAGATGAATTTCCTTCTATTACAAGGTGTGAATATTTCCTGGAACAGATAGATAAATGCGTAAATTTCCAGAAAATACTTAAAAAGTGATGTTTTGGGATGCTTGAAAATAATTTTTCAAAGAAATTAAAAATTTTGGTGAAAGCATTTATTCTGACATTATATTGACACATGGATTCTTTCAGAATGGCAAATTTTTGTTTTGTAATTTAGATAGTTAAGTAATAATGTCAATAAATCAATTTTGTAATGAAGTAACAAAGTTGCACATTTTACTAAAACATGCTTCCTAAGACATAAGTAACATAATCTTTCATTCTTTATTTTGGTAGGTCAGAAATGTTGAATGAAGAAATAGTTAAGAACTTGAAGAATGAAGATGTCTTCATGATCTCCTTGAATTATAACAAGACCGAGGGTGTGTGCTTAGTCACTTTCCAATCAGAGAGCTGACACAGCGAGGTCAGCTTGTTTTGGGTCAACAAGTTTAAATTGATCACTGCAAAGTTGTATTGAAGCAGTTTCCAAGAAGAAGAACTAACTTGCCTTCAAGATATTTACATTAATTTGGCCATCCTAAAGGTTCTTCATGCCAATGCTAGGAGATTAATAATATCAAGCAAGTATGCAAAGTTGAAAGGATGTCAGAATTGTTAACTGCAAGAAGAACCAACAGAAAGGACAGAATCGACAAACTTTCAAGCAAGATGCAAGTTGATTATGGAGAGGTTATTAACTCTGTCGTTAACCAAAAAGATTAATTTTGGTGTTTGAAATGCTTGCAACATCAGTGGTTTTAAAATATCGGAAATTTGACTGATTTTAAAGTCAGTTAGTTTCAGAAAGTGGTATATTTTGAAAGTAAACATACCTTGCAAGTCCTTTTAAGAAGAATAGTTAAGAAGTTCTTAGCAGACAAAGACTTCTGACAACAAGTCTGGTAAATTTCAGGAACGAAACAACTCTTTTTACCTTATGCTAATACAAAAAAGGGCTGAGGTCTTGAAGTTTTAAGTTACA
Source organism: Hydrozoanthus tunicans (assembly GCA_026413305.1). Lineage (NCBI taxonomy): Eukaryota > Metazoa > Cnidaria > Anthozoa > Zoantharia > Hydrozoanthidae > Hydrozoanthus > Hydrozoanthus tunicans. Next base: position 8,643 of record JAOBAT010115557.1, read on the forward strand.
AAACCAGTTTGAGATAATTATCGACACAATCATTGATTTTAAAATTGGACTTTTTGTAGAGGCCCTGCAAAGCTTCTGAGTTTTAATTTAAAGTTGGTTGTAGCATGGCTGATAACTCCTACCTTTTGTTGAAGAAATGCCTTTGAAATGTTCATCAGACTGGAGAATTCACTATGTCAGATTAAAACCAGCTTTATAGCATGACACCTCAATATCTCAGCCCTTTAACTAGCACACTGTGTGTTTGTGAAAGTATTGATTAATTTATTTTACTTCTTCTGAAGATGGCGAAGAGTTGATCTTGCATACAGCTTTTTCTTTTTTGAAAATTTTTGCTCATTTGCCACTAGCTAGACCTCGAGTCCGATAAAAAAAAACCCCTAAGATTCAGAACATGGAAATAGCATCTGCATTTTATGGTATGAACAAGATGTAGTTCAGGTAATAAAGCCAAATGATAATTTAGGTATTATAGCTAGCATATTTATTTTGTTTTCAGAAAATGAAAAATTTAAAGATTGATATACTTTTTCATAAGGTTGTACAATTTTTCATTAAGAGAGAACCTAGCCAGGCATTCTGGCGACTCTAAAACTCCAAGTCCCTAAATTTTTGTGCCTGCTCAAAAAAGCTCTACTTTTGCAGCTTTTTTTCAAGTTTACTCTGAAGAAGTCATACTTCTTTTCTTTATGATTACTGAAAGAATTTTTTTAAAAGAATTATTCATATCACATGGGCTACAACTTTTACTGCCTGGTCTGTTTTGCCCACCTGTTACAACAGACCTTTTCAGAGTTTTGAAGTAAAAAGGGAATACTGATTTTTTTTTTCATTTTGTCATCAATTTACTGACCAATTTTTTTGAGCCAATATGTTTAAAACTGAAATAAGTTTTTTTTTTCAAAATAAAAGCCTTATTTTTCAGACAAGGCTTAATTTTTTATCCATATATTTTGTCACACAAATTTACCTCAGAATGCCTGCCTAGCAGAAAAAATTGTACCCTTTATTCAGTTTGAGTAAACTTAAATTGTTTGATTTTGAATTAGTTTTGTATTCTCTAAATACTCAAGTACAGAAGCTCTAAGTTCTTGTAAGACTTAACTTGGATCAATCAGTTGTACTAGTGCAGTGAAATTTTACAGGAAAACAGCAAACTTTTGCAAAGTTCACTTTAAGTAGTGTTTAAATAGTCTTGACACTAGGCTGTTGAGTATTTTTTAAACCATTTTTTTCTCTTTTTGATAAAATATTTTTTTCTTTGGCTTTTTACAAAGTTTTCATGGGAAAAACGAGAATCTGTGTACATACCTTAATGGCAAATGAGATAGAGTATTTCAGATTGGGACTTTCACAATTCTCCAAAATAGCAACAGTTTTGAATAGGTAATATGGACAAGAAACATATCTTGTTGCTTTTTTACTCTAGGCTTGTTAACATGTACAATAGTCGAGTAGGGACCACAAACAATAATTAGTTTTTATTTAAAAAGATGTTATATTAAAAGGCTTGTCAAAGTGCAAGAGACAGAAGAGATACTTTGAATATTTTGATGTTAGAAAAATTATTCTTCTAACAAAGTGCTATAAAACAATAAAGAGTAAACACTAAAGAAAAGTTTTGGATTACATTTTCTATAAGTAAGTTGAACCTTAAGACAAAGATGAGTTTCCAGGGCTTAAATTTTAAACTTGCTGATCATTTCAAACAATTACTGAAGTATTATCTTCTATTTTAGAAAAATTCAAATCTTTTAAGTTGAGACTTGTCAAAGCATTGACTGTGGAGAGTACCAGTAACAGTTTGGCATTTTTAAGACAGTATTTTCAAGGGGATGACAACTTAAAGATATCGGGCAGCCTATATATTCAAAGTATTTTCAATAGTTATTAATTATGCATCAACCAATATTGTGCTAGGTCTACACTTATAGACATTAATTATATTATTCATAAATAGTGGAGATTTTAATATTATTTTGTTTCCATTCAAAAAAAACCTACTAGCCTCATTCTTAAGTTAAATTTTCAAGAGAATATGTTACCCAATTTGATTTTACTGTTTGGCTTATTGGAGTGCAACAAATAAAATATTAACCCTTTCAGCCTAAGGCATTTGTCAACATCTAAATTCTCCTTACAGTAAAGAAAAGAAAACAAGCTGGTTAGTACTGAGAATATGAAATTTGATCATCCACCAAAAACTGGAAGATGAATTAAAAACTTCTCATAGGAACACTATGGACTTAAGTTGTGAGAATTTACAAACGCATCTTTTGGCACTCTTAGGGGTTAAAGGATTAACATTGCCTATACTTGTGAATAGGGTCAATAAACTGATAAATAAAATATCAAAAATGGTATAAAAGTTGAATGGTAGTTTAAAACAAACGTTTTCAACATAGTCATCTTCAGGTAAAATTTTACCTGAAGATGACTTTATAAGTCAAGAACATTTGTTTTAAACTATACCATTTAACTTTTATACCATTTTTGATATTTTAACCTATTTGGCGTTTTTATGTATCCTTAAACTGATAAATGTTTTTAAAATTAAAATTTAATAGCAGATTGACTTGTTCAATGCATAGTTGAACAACTATTAAAACACCTGAAACAAATAGTCTCCCTGATTATCTAGGCTTTGTTTTTCACACTTTGTAAGAGTATTTTATTTACAAGACTGTCAATGTTCCATTTTCATCTGTTAACAGCTGAAAATGTTAGAAAAAGGTATATTATCCAACACTTCATTATTGTGGTGTAGATGTTAGGAGTGTAATCTAGTCATAGTTTGTGAACTGCACTACTCGACTTGTCATGGACATCTATTCTTACTCTTTTACGTGTTTATAAAAACCTGGTTTTTCAAATTTAAAATTTGTATACAATTCTAATCTGTTGAAAGGAAGCAAAATAATTGTGTGGTTTCTACAATATATTTTGCTGAATCTTGGCCTCTTCAGACAAATGTAATTAAGTATACATAGCAAAAACCTGCCTGTTTTGATTCTTTTCACAGATTAAAATTGTATACAAATTTTAATAATTTATTATGGGAATGAGACAGTCACTACTGAATTTAATTCGGTGCACTGCTTCAAACACCGTATTTTCACCAAACTTAATTTGTGAATTTAATTCAATATGGTTAAAATACAGTGTTTGAAGCAGGCCTAATAAATCCTTGTGTTCAAAGAAGGAGTTTGGCCATTTTTTTTTAATTTCGGGTATAACTTCATTTTTTGAAAAAAATGAGATTAACTGTTAGATTCAAGTCATAAGTTAACTCAAGCTAAAAATAGGGGTTTGCCTCTCACAAATGGCAACAAATACGAGTTGCTAACTGGCAAACTCTGTTCTTCGAATGTTTCGCTTTTTTTCTGAATTTAGTTTTCTCTTCTTGAATGCAACCTCCCCGCTGTCTCCCTTGGCAACATTCAGCTTTGGAGCCACTCGCTCTTTGAATAAAGGTTTTGCTTTGTTTGTTTTTTTCTCAGCTTCAGTTTCTTCTTGTTTTTGATCCTCTAAGTTAGCTTTGTCCACATTTTGCTCAGATGACTGTTCCTCCGAAGTACCACTGGAACAATATCAAAACATGTCCACCAATCAACTAAGAATGTTTTAAATTAAAGCAATGAATATTACAGTCACTTGTATTTTTTCTTCCTTATTATTGTTGGCCCCACTTGAAACCCTTTAAAAGTCATATAGCTAATTGGTAAATGTATTTGCTTGACAGCAGCATACAATTTTATTCTCATGCCAACTCAATTTTTATGTGGGTTCCACCCTTGGATTAGGTGCTTGTACATAGACACAAAAACCGTATACTTTGGTGTTCTAACAATTATCTCTATAGATAAAAAAAAGACCTTTTTGAAGATGATATTTATTTTTGTTGCCTACAGTTGCTGGCATACATTAATTTTTCAAAGTAATCTACTAGCCTGGGACACACAATGCCAAAGAAGTTAGTATTCAGCTACTTGACCAATACATTAATTAATTAAGACAAATTATAAATTAATCTAAAGTCCATATCAAATAGGACAAAGGAGTAGTGAAAGATAAATCAGAGACTGTCCAAGAAGCTGAGATGGCCTTTTTGTTGGGCAGAGACATTTTGATTTAAAAAAACTGAGAATGAGAGTTAAAATACCGAGACACCAAACAAAGCTCAAGCAAAATAGAGATTGGAACTATGGCTCTGCAAGCCGTTTTGTGAAAAAACCCGAGGCTGAGGTGGAGAAAAAAATAAAAATATGAGACCTCATTTAGACATCAATGACAAGTAAATGCTGAGATTTCAAGAACTTGCTTTAATTTGCCAAGACTTTTGTCTTCTAAGGGAACACTCAGTACCCCTGGATGAGGATCTAGTTACTCACACTTCTGATGGTGATGAATATGTTATGACAGCTGTCCATTTGCCATAGGGCCCTGGGTTAGATGTTGAGCTGTCTACAGCAGTGTCGATGGGTTCAGATTTATTTACATTTTTGTCTTCTGTTGTTACGGTAACCTGAGAAAGAAAACAAACCAATTCCTAGCAACAAATTAGTTAAGCTTAATTTCAGTTCAACAGCATTTGATAAACCGCCTAGGTCCCTGTATGAGCAACTGATCCAGATATTGCAATAACTATCAACAACAAATAAATATAGTAATATTAAAAAAATAATGATTAGTATAAAAATTCATAAATAGTTGGGCTCAGAAAGAATGAAACATGCAGTACTATGCTATAAGCAGTTTAAAAACTGTCAATACATTTTGCCCAAGGGTTCATTAACATCTTTTTTCTTCTTTTTTTGACTAGAGACAAATTTGTCTTGTGTCCAAAAAAAGAAGAAAAAGACATTAATGAACTCCTGATTTTGCCTTTTCATAATCTTTTAAAACATGTTTATAAAACAGTAAGTTAAAGTACTGTAAACTTAGTTATCAATGGAAGCCTCTGCTTCCTGTGTTCATCATGTGTTGGTAAATTTTAATTCTTCAATAAACTTAGTTTGAGTTCTAAGTTGGTCAGAGCCACTTTTAACTGTGGCAAAGTCTTAAATGAAGCAAAGCAATAAGTATTAATATCTTAAGTTCTTAAATAATTTATAAGGCAACTTTAAAACTTTTTTGAATACTTGCAGCATTAAATACCAAGTTAAAATGAAAGTAAGACCATAACATTAGTAATAGAAAATAGAAATACTGTATCATTTTCTTATCATCTAATAATATTGATAAAAATATTTTTAAATTGTAAATGAAATGTTATTATTATTAATATATTGTTATTGTTATTATTATTATTATTATTATTATTATTATTATTATTATGTTCGATATCTCGCAGCTTTCAGCTGGTTGCTTTTTA
>JAOBAT010115579.1:0-14015 GCA_026413305.1 Hydrozoanthus tunicans
AGTCATGGTTACAAGCCACTATAGCTACTGCTTACCCCATTGCAGTCATGGTTACAAGCCACTATAGCTACTACTTATCCAATTGCAGTCATGGTTACAAGCCACTATAGCTACTGCTTACCCCATTGCAGTCATGGTTACAAGCCACTATAGCTACTGCTTACCCCATTGCAGTCATGGTTACAAGACACTATAGCTACTGCTTACCCCATTGCAGTCATGGTTACAAGCCACTATAGCTACTGCTTGCCCAATTGCAGTCATGGTTACAAGCCACTATAGCTACTGCTTACCCAATTTCAGTCATGGTTACAAGCCACTAAAGCTACTGCTTGCCCAATTGCAGTCATGGTTACAAGCCACTATAGCTACTGCTTGCCCAATTGCAGTCATGGTTACAAGCCACTATAGTTGTCGCTTACTCTTTTGTAGTCATGGTAATAAGCCAATACAGCTACTATTTACCTCATCGTAGTAACGGTTACAAGCCACTATAGCGATCACTCATGCTATCGTAGTCACGGTAATATGCCACTTTAGATTTACCGACTCACGGTAGTCATGGTAACAAACCACTACAGCTGTCATTTTCAAAACCGTAGATACAGTAACAAGCTACTATAACTATCTCTTACTCTACCATAGTCATGGCAACAAGCCAACACAGCTATCACTTACCCTACCGTAGTCATGGTAACAAAAGCCCACCAGAAGCCTTCCATCGCCCCCCAACAAAACGAAGTCGGAAATTGCTCGGAATTCCAAGCACTATCCTGTATAAAAACAAAGTTTTATTTTAAAAAAATTGAAAACTGATAGCTGCAAATTTCTTATAAACTCTGCAATCTTTTGTTTTATTTGCCCCTCCCCCCCCCCTGCAAATTCATTATCTAGGCTGTCACAGTCACTAATAATAACATAACCGTTTTGAACAACTTTGCCAAAACCGCTAAATCTCAGTTGTTCCAATTATGTTCCTTAATAAAGTGCGCCTTGCCTTGTTCAACAAACAGTACGTGAGAGTAGGGTACGTAGCAGTCAAAACGAGGGGAATTCAGGACTTTCTATCCTTAGGAGTACAAACAAGCTAGTATAAATACCATAACGAATAATAGAATCTGTTTGGCTAACTTACGTATACTGTCTACTGAGAGAGTAGGAAAAATGCTGGTGTATTTAAACACTTAAAATACAATGGCGAATTCTCGTTTTCGTTAGGTTACAGAGGAAGCCTCGATCAATCAATAAAAGGCGCGATTCCAAAAACGACTAAATATATTTAAAAAGCAAAAAAAAAAAAAAAACAGAACTAAGAATTTTGATGATGCATGAGGGAACGAGTTTACAGGCTTGTTTGTCTATTCGCGCCTCATTGACTATCGACTCATAGAGAACTCCGCCACATAGTCTTCTTGTTGATTTTAAATCACCTTTGTTCTTATAACTTCACCAAAAGCTTAATGCAAATTTTGTTCATTTTGACTTTTTTCAGTCTTGCTTTTAGTTGCTTTCGCTTAGTGTGTTTTACTTTGTCTTTGGATATTCGCTAAATTTAATGTTGCTATATATTTTATCCAGCAGAGTTGACTTTTGTGAAGGTTCGCTTCTTTGAAGAATTCAGTTAAAAATGGAGAACCAACAGAAGTACAAACAAAAGAAAACAAGTGAAAGAAAATATGTTTGCACAAACACACAAAAACTGTTGCCTGAAATGCGTAAAAAAAGTCGCTTTAATTTGCTTTCACTGCGTTTCTTTGCTTTAGAATGCAAGCCGAATGATAGCGATTAATCAGCGAAATGGTTTCAAATGAAAGAAAAAGTGTTTACACAAACACACCAAAACTGTTGCCTGAAATGCCTAAAATAAGTTGCTTTAATTTGGCTTTACTGCGCCTTTCTTTGCTTTAGAATGCAAGAAGATGTTTAATGGTTAATAAGTCAAATGGACATTTATCAGCTTATATGTTAAACAACGACGTTTAATTGTGACAAACAGGAAGCAATAGAGAGCTTGTGACCGGAAAAGTCTATATTAAACTACTACTTACCTGCTGTTTTGAGGAATACACACGACCTAGTGACAAGTGCTTTTAACCCGTCAGAAATTTTATTAGTTATACGCCTACTCAGAAAATGTGAATTTCGCACAGGCTCGATTAACCGTCCTCCCAAAAAAAGGCATCAATTGTTATGTATGTAGTGATTTATTTGCCCAAAACTATCTCGTTTGTTGCTTCAGTTCGATTAACAACTGGCTTACTTAATAGCCAGCTTTTGCAAAGATGAGCATCATCTTAAGCATATTCGCTTTTTCAAACTCAAATAGATCGTGATTTAGCCTTCTCCTTTTATTGTTTGCTTGAACGTTAATGTGTAAACAAGGCTATGCCTTTTTGTTGAAAATCGAACATAATTGAACTTCTGACGCTTTTTATACTCTTTAAAGACGCCAGCTTAATCTTTATTTGATTTTGAAAGAAAAGGCACGAACAACGTTTTACCTTTTTAGAAGCAAGTCTCTTTGTAATTAAAGTGCCGGAATCGTTTTAAACCAAAGCTTTTCAAACTATTTAATACGGCGGCGCCGTTTTCCGTAAACATATGTTTTTAAAAGTTGGTGTAGATTAAAAATGAAAGCCGTTCCGGAAAGAGAATTTTTTCGGCTGAAGTTCTAATAGTGAACTTGTCAGATTTGAGTCATCTCATAATGAACTTGCATGGAGCATGTAATAATTGTCAAGAAAATAGAAATGTAAAAGATAGCACCACCCAATCAACTTCGATGGAGTTGAAAATTCTAAACACTACCGCTTTTAAATGATCACAATAACTCATAGTCTCACAAAACGGCAAATTACTTCGATTTCAAGACACTGTTTATCTTCGCTTTTCACCTCGTTGCACGTTTTATAAATCAGTTGAAAATGCACAGGAAAGCATGAACCCAAAAACAAAAAGCTATAAAGACTTTTAAGTACAACGGCTATTTCGAAAAGTGAATAGTGTCACACGCGTTATTTTTTTTGTTGATGAGCGAAAAGTCATTTTTGCATTAACATTAGTTGCTTTTATTTCAAATATTTTCTCTATTTCGAATCGCTTCGTTTCGGTTACAGCCGACATCGTTTGAGTGTTTCCGTCGCTCTTTACACCATCAATGTTCTCACCAGCATGCATGTAAACAAAATTTCAACTTAATTTCTGTCATGTCGCCATGCAATGTCGGCCTTTTTTTGTTTTCGGACGTATTTTATTCCTGCGAGAAGCAAACACAGATCAGGGTTTCTTTTTTATTTTTATTTGCAAACCAATTAAATTTATTTCAGGTTTGAACGGCAGATTAAAATTACGGCACGTGTGAAGCTTTCATATGTGTTCTTTCTGACATAATTTTAATAAATGTGGAAATTATTTAAGATCCGCGAGATAAAAAGCTTTAATGGTCTTCAGAAAGAAATTTTCATTAACCAATAATTTTTCTTTTGTTATGTATTCTCACCTGAAGCCAAAGGGAAGAGAAATTTTAAAGCTTATAATGTTTGATTTATTCAAATCTGACCGGATTTTGTTTTTAGTGTAAGCTGCTTGAACATTTATTTACTATCAACGAACATCAATTGCGCACTTTAATTATATCATATTGAACAGTTTACGAGATCTTGCACGCGTGTTCATGCAATCTTTGATTAACTAACCAGGGACTTGTAAGTAATTTGTTTAAGCTAGATGCAATTAAAACTCACCAAAGCCCAAACCACAATCCCAGCTATAGCAGCAAGCAAAACTATCAGTACGAGCAACGGCCACGCTTCCGTGAGTGTTTTCCATACTGTTTTTTGTGCTATTTGCTCGATCGCATTCTTGTTTAGCACCAGAGTCATTCCAGGCGACTCGATGACTTTCATGGATGTCTGAAATTCCTGCAACTTCGACAAAGGCAAAGCAAAGTCTGTTATCTCGTTTGTAACACAGGCTTGCAATTCCTGCTCGTCTTTAGCTTCAATTTTATAGACTAACAAAGTCTTGTTTTTGCAACATTTTGAAACCATGTGTGAAATAAACTCGGGAAATATGCCAGAGCGGTTTCTGTCGATGTAAGGAGGGTTGTACTTCCAGCAAACTGTCAAATTAGTCGGACAGAGTTTAACAGTAGCCATAGACGGTTTAATGGTGGATGACGGTTTAATGGGGGTTGACGGTTTGATGGTGGTTAGTTCTTGACCAGTTTCAAGTGTCGAATGTGTAATTATCGCGCTTGGCGAAGTCAGATTACCAACAGCATAATCAGAAAGACACACCAATTGCCATATTAGTCCCAACATCATCAAGTTGCAAATACTCATTTTTGTTTCAATGTTTCCGTTACGAAAAAATAAATGAAACTGAACACTTTACATAAGGCTTTTGCGTATCATATAAATGTCTCCAAGAGTCTTAGCAGCTGCAAAACCTCCAAACAATAGGATCTTGATGTCCCTATTTTGTATGTGTGACCATTTGGAATCGAGAACAGACAAAACCGCCCTGAAAGAAGCCAAATACATTATCGGTTTCGATAGTGAAAGCGGTTTAACACAGAACTGAACTCATGATACCTTAGACCAACAAGCAAATGTTGTTTTCAGTTACAATTTTTTTTAACAAAAATATAATCTGTTATCTATATTTACTTAATTTTACCTCAAAGACCAGATAAAGTCGTTGTCTTAACTACTGAGTAACTTACAAAGAATACGCGTCATTAAAAATAAACACTAAAACACGCCACAAATATTATTTCACAAAGCAAACTTAATTTCTTGATAATATCACAACAAAAATATTAATTTTGCAAGAATCAAGTAGTTATACCTTTTATCTTGCCCTGAAGAGTGAATTAATCCAATTTATATGACACTTCCTATAATTTTTTTGTAAAATATGAGTTCGTACAGTATGGTACTGATTTTCTTGCATGCGGAATCAATAAGAAGCAGGTGTGAAAACAGCAAACAACTAACAAGCAAACTGGTGTGGTAATTCGAGAAGAAGACATCGCAAAAGAAAAGTGCTTGGATATAACAAATATGTGTTTTACAGGGTAACATTTCTGTTTGAAAAATTCGAGAATTGATCTAAAGACGAACCTGAGCGATAATTGTATTATATAATTATTGTACCACGTATTGTAATACTACGCCAACCCAAACTAACCGTTGGTTGATAAAACGTGGGTGTTAGCTTTAGGCGAAACTGAAAGTGGCTTTTATTTACACAACTTAACGAGTCAGAGATTTTAAACCATTTAAAAGTGCTCTAAATTTTGAAGTATTAATTTGAAACCTTCTTTCATATATATTATATTTCATCTTTTAAATTTCATATATTAAATATCTTACTTTAAGACTTATGTTTCATATTTCATATTTGATTTTTATATTTCACGTTTCATACTTTGTATTTTATATATTTTTATTTTATATTTCTTTCATATTTCACATTTTACATTTTTTAATTCGTATTTGTATTTATATTTCAAACTTTATATTTTTTATTTTGTTTTCTATTTTCTTTCATATTTTACTTCTTTGATTTCATATTTTGTATTTTAAATATCATATTTTAAGACTTGTGTTCATACTTCATATTTCATATTTCATAATTCGCATTTCGTATTTTGTATTTTCTAGTTTCTGATATTTCAGATTTTCTATCTTGTATTATATACCTTATGTTTCATATTTTACATTTTGTATTTTTTATACGTTTTTTCTGTTTTCTATTCTCTTCTTTCTTTTTCGATTTCGATTTCTATATTGCAATTTGTGTTTTTGTTTTGTTTTGTATTTTCTCTTTAGAACGCATCAACGTCGCTAAATTAATTACAAAACTAGACGGCTAGAGACACCTACTTGGGATGCAGTGATCTTCGACTTAGCAACGCCGGACTTTTACAAAAGTAGTCATATTTACTTCTTTTTAACACAACTTTTTGCAAGGAAGTTGACCGTTGGGTTTGAATACAGCCTTGCTCACGATAAAATGACCTTAAGTTTTAAACTCTTTAATTGTGCATGGTACGGTCGGTTTGCTTGGCCACAGCTGTTTATACTTGCACATGTTGTTTATAGTTCAAGAGGTAACATGTTTAACATGATTTGAATATTGTGTTGATCTAGAAGAGGTTCTGTTTATTCTAATTGCCTGGGCCCGCGGTTCCTCAAAACCCCGATTAGCTTAACCCTGGATTAAAACAAAGTACAAGCAACGATTTCTTCATAAGTATTAAAGATTTGCTGTGCTTACAGAATACTGATCAGACTTGTCATTAAAACGAACAAGTCAACCAAAAATTTTCAGCACAAAGCAAGCTCCAGAAGGTAGTAAACAGAAAGATGGATTAAAAAAAAGTAAAAGTTATGTCTCTGTTAAAAAGAAATAACTAATAAATGAACAGGAAACTTGGTGATTCGAGATCATGCACAGTCTTTTTAAACATGCTATAAATAAAATTTGAAGGGTTTTATAGTCATAGTTCGACAAATATTACGGTCATATGCTGTCAAAACCCAATGCATCTGCAATGAGAGCGTTTGTGTATTTGATTTTCGTTTTGCATATCAATTGTTTGAGGGTATATCATTCCTTGACCATTTATATCGTGGCCATGACTAAAATAAATTATTTTCTCAGTACGTCCGACATTCTGTTCTAATGGACACACAACTTATGCAAGCAAAAGTCTCGGTACGTGCTGGCAGTCCCTACTTCGATTGTGACACTTTAGATTTGCAAACAAAAATCTCAAACCGCCTACAAAAAGACTCTTGATTTGAGGCTGGAGCCGGAAAAACGGTGCAAAAATAACTGGTAATTACCAAGGCTATTATGGTATTTGCATGCAATTTTTTTTTGCTTTGACTTTGAGTGAAAGCTTCGGCGTTTATTTGGATTGTGTTATTCAAAAACAAAATTTGTTAAGGCAGAAGCTATATATCTTTGATTTTAATCATAAGCGCTGTGGTAGCTCATCGAGATATAATTGAAGATTATGCCCAAAGAGTAATTTTCTGGTTTAAAATAGGCGCAATAATTTTGGCCGACGGCAAATGTTGTGGCCAAGCGCTGGGTAAATGCTTTAAAAAATTTTTAGTTACTACATTGCATGCATGTATTCACCACGCGTTTTTGCTAGCTTGGCCAAGTTCAACCAGATTTCCTGGTTTTTTCTGAGTGTAAATTAAAGTAAATAAAACAACAGCCGAACAGGTGTTGATTACAAGGCTCAGGTAAGTTCAAGGTAAATTTAATTTTAAAAAAGATTAAAAACTTCCCCAATGTCTTCCCTTCTTTCCTCTTTCTCTGCAAGAGTTCTCACGTTTCCAGCCATGCAAATGTTTTACAAACAATTTGGTTACTAAATTACTGAAATTACCGAGCTTCAATTTTGTTACCTCGATGCTAAAAGATCTTATACTGTTACACGTATATCTCCCACGTCTCGGGACATTTGACCAGTTGTATATAGCTTAGCTTTTGTTCCTTTTCGACCAATTCTACTTTAAATTGCGCTTTACGCTTTTCATCACGTTGCTATAAGCTATATAAGCACTCATCTAAATCCGGAATAAAAAACCTCTTAGCTTATTCAAATTCGACTATATAAATGATATGACGAAATCGGATTCGAAAGTAGTGTTTACAAGAACAGAAAAATAAAACAAATTTGAAAAACTGAGCTCCATTAGAAGCTTTAAACGAGAAACACAAAAATGACTAAACAATTGTGAAAACCTCGAATATATAGATGGATAAGTGTTCTAAAATTTATAATGCTTTCTAATTTTTCTTTGTATATTCTCATAGATTTTTCTCTCCAGATTGGAGTTGAGAATATATTTAATGATGTATGGAACTGCACTAGTTAATTCTGATAAAATGTTATGTTACATTTTATTGGTATCGAATTGATAGCAACAACGAAGTTAAACGAAAACAGGAAACATCGAAACACCTGTGTCGCATCTTTAGCAGCAAATCCCGCTGAAATGAATCTGCATATTCGTAAACCATCGTCTCAGTTTTTGTGTTTTGCCTTTTTAAACAAACACACCGTATGTCTGTATTTTTGTTTACAGAAGAAAAATCATAAATGTCTTACGATCCTTTGCAAGGTTTTGTATGAAGTAAATATAAAAACAGCGTGTTCAATACTATATGTAACCTGCTGAATTAGACATAACTGCATTATACTTACATTCTACTGAGCTCTTATTGCTAAGAACTTAGGCTCCCTGATTAAATATCTTAATCGATTATGAGGTTTTACGAAGGTTAGTAGAAAGACTTTAGTTTCTCTGAAACCTTTGAGCCTAAGACTCGCCGGTATGCTTAAAGCCAAGGTAAAATATTTATCATGCATGTTCAGTTGCATATGGAGAACTGCCTTTTTAACGGTATAGTTTTCAATGAAAGGCACGAGTTGCATTTAGCAGCCGTTGTTTTGATTGTCAGTCGATCAAAATGCGTTTTCGACTCACTTATATTGTTAAGCATTTAAAAAAACTTGAAAAAGATGGAAAGAAACACGAAATAAAAAGAAGCCATCAAGGACAGCTGTTTTATTTCTCGGATTTGAATACACGTTCATGTCTTATCTTACTATTTATAGTATATAAAGCAATTCCTTCTGATGCTTTAACCTGGTTTTTTTTTTCTCAACTCGTTTAATGCGTTTTCTTTGAGGGCTAAGTTCACACGAGCCATACGACTAACAACTGTAAACACAAGAAACAATGTGTCAAAACCTACGCCAGCATTGGCAGTCTAACGTTAGCTCACCTTATGAAGTAAATTGTGAAGTTGCCCCGAAAGTTTCCGACCTTTATAATCGGTCTTTGTATCGGTAAGGCAAGTATTTCCCGTTACTGAAGGAAGTTTCGAGTGTATGCGCAAAGATCTTGAGTGCAACACGATTTTGTTCTTGAACATACAGAAGCTCAACTAGAAGTCTCTTGTAAATCGATCGATGACGAATTCTGTTTGAAACTTACCGGCATAGATCGATTGCACAGCAAACAATTGCACTTGAGGTATTTAATTGTTGAGGTAATATATTAAAATGCTGTTTAGTATGTTTAACAATTGTTAACCCGTTCAGTGAGTTCTATAATGAACCACACGCATGCGTAAGAAAGAAAGCTGTTAAACGGTGGCATTTCTGCCGGCTCACAATCAAGGACGTTTTGCTTCTTCAAACTTTATTTTGTGGGAGAAAGATTATACGTCACTTTACTATACTCTCCTTCAAAAAGTTAAGTGAACCAGCTTATGTATTTTGGCTGCTATGGTTTAAAACTCCTGTCGGGAATATTTGATTAATGTGTTTATGTTTATAAGTAAAATAATTAAAGTAGTATTGTCATAACAAAAAGAAAAATAAAATTTTAGTGTTGCAAAACAAACATGGTCTGTAGACGGTAAAGCCTTTGAGAAAAAAAAATCTCATGGGTTGAAAAACTTTATCAGGCTCATGCAATACCTGTGGGAGAAATACTTATAATCAGAATGATTTTCAACCACAACCGCACGCGGATTAACGTTTGAGATTTTCAAGCCTTATATATATATAGACTCTTTTTAAGAACGTATTTTGTAAGAACAAGAGACGAAAAATGTCCAAAGTTTAAGAACAATCTAACTCTAAAGATATACTGACCCTAGCTGAGGATATAAAAAGAACTTTTAGTTTGGAAAATTGCATGCAAGCAAGAACTTTTATTTCGGATAACTACATGCAAGATCGTTATAGTTTTTTTTTTGCTAATGTTCATCTGTAAAGATATGAACGAGTTTTTTGGTAAATAGAGGATATCACATGGCCGCGCGAAGATACGAATGTTGAAAAATTATCTCACGAGCGAACGATAAATCGGCGGCTATATCTGTAAAATCTTCTATATATTTCTTTTTGCAGGCCATAGTGATATAGCGGCCATATCATTAAAGCAAGTTTTTGTTTGGTTTGTATACGAATAAAAAAGAAGAAATACTAATGGATGTGATTTTCAAGAGTTAGCGGGATAAAACACGTCCTCTTAAAGGGGATTTGCATTTGGTCAAACTTACCGCGGGCATTTTCAAACTCTTTATTTGACTTTGAATTTCATATACAACCATTCTAAGAAGCATGTCAGAGCCATGAAATCGAATGCTTTGTGCGGTTCTTTTCATCGTCGACGAAACAGTATTAACAAAGTTTTTAATGGTATTTAATCTGAAGGACAGTCTTGAACGTCATTTTGAGTGAAATTATTGTTTTAATATCCTTACTAGCTTTTGGTTCGATCGACGACTCAATACGTAAAATTGAGCAAAATACACTCACTTTATTGAACCCCCTCTAAGCAAGCAAGCTAAGAAAGTGTAAATTTATAATACTTTCTTTGTGATAGTTTCCTTGGTTGTTCTTTTGTTTTTTCAGTTCTCTTTGTTTGTTTTTTTAATTCTCTCTAATATATTCACATGTGGGCCGGCAACTTGAGATAAAGGCCACAGATATCCCGGTTTATCAAAAATTTTCATAAAATTCAGTGAGGGAGGGCGCTTTTTTGGGTTTAATACTTTTTGTGTCGGTTTAGGAGTCCATCTATACTCTGACAAAATACCGCCAACCGAATTGCTTGTCAGTCTGTTTATATTGTTTTGAAAAGAGGAAAAAATTTCTCGATTTTTTCTCGTATACTTTTTTTAATTTAAAAATAAGAAAAAAGTCAGTGCGCTGGCAAAAATCCGTGTGCGCGTTGATGAAAAACGGGGGTAATGAGTAAAATAATTGTCATTCCATCACACTGTCACTTTTGAACGATAATTTATTAAAGAAATAATATGTCAAAAATAGGGTCACCAACTTCGTTTTTGAGTTACAGAGTGTCAAACTATGGTTATTTTATGCCAATTTAGTCAAAAAAGTTTTTTATCCGGCCGCTAATAACAAACATTACTGATTTACACTGGGGTGACTTACACTCTTATCACTTTTTTTTAACTTTCAATCGACAAAGCTACACATTTAAGGAGTTTGGAGTTTTGTCAATAAATGTCATTAATTAACATGATTAATCAGCGTTAAAATTACCTCATTCCTAGTGGAAAAGAGCTAAAAATTGCCCACCAGAAGGATTTCAACGACCCAAGTTCTGTACTTTCTATCGATAGATATTGTTTAAATTTTTGCACCAGTTAGGAAAGTTATTTTGTTACAAAATTGAAAAAGAAAAAGGGGAGTCCCCGATTTAAGTTTTTAGATATTCAGCAAAATAGTAAAAAAAATAGTCTCAAAACGGAATTTTCTGCGAGGGGCCTGGGGCGAGTGTGGTTATGTACGCCTCGATTTGTGTCCAAATGAATGGAACTGATTCTGGTAAGCGAATACATGTATCGTCAGACAAAATTGAGCCATTAGTGTGAAATTTCCGTACAAATATAAATATTACGATAATGCGCAGAAGAGCTGCGCAATGCAACCTTAATTCGGATTGCGTTAGATCGATTGCTTACAATGGTTTTTGCGATTGTTTCTCTCTCGTCTTTGCTCTGAAGTTAAGTTAATCAGTCCATCATCACGGCCACGACTTTGTCAAATACTGTATGCAAAGCGCGCGAGACTGAGGACAAGAATTGAAGAAAGAAATGCCATACAGTACCCGTTCCACAAGCCAACAAATTTGTTGCGGTTAAAGCGCGGAAAATAAACAGAAAACCTTACCGTTTAGTCACGATCGACGATTTAACATGACTACGTGCTCACTTTCAAATATTTGCTTTCTTCAGGTGAATGAATAAGATTTCGGTAAGAATAGTGTGGTGTCTCATTTCGCTCGACAGCAATTATAACACAGTGCGGAAAAGTTGCTCTTACAAATTGGGACAGGGGCTATTAAAAGTTGCAACAGATATCGCAAATGGCGACTTCAGGGGATAATACAAACTGCGACAGATGTTGCAAATTAGGACAGGAGCTATTGCAAATTGAAAAGGTATTACAAATTGCGACAGGGGCTAGTACAAATTGCGACAGGTAAAATATTGCAGTTATTTTGAGAGCGGCGAGGGTTGAGTCACTTAAGTCGTACCCGTCCCAGCATGAAGTAGTTGGCTAGTCCAACCCCGGGGGGGGGATACTCCCTATATTGGGATGGTAGATATGACCGTCGTATTTTTTAGGGGTTAAAATTGCCAGTCCGGTATTTTTTAGGTTTTAAAAATACCAAGGTATTGGATTGCCTGCAGTGTCGAATTTAGCAAATTCGTACGTGCGTACTGATAAGAAGTTTTAGAAGACGTCCTTTGGCAAACGTTCTACTACGCGCGCGCCTTTATTCGCTGCATATCACGTTCAGCACAACACGAGGGGACTTAGCGCCGACCGCTAGCTACCCAGGGGTAAATTTCAGATTTCAATTGGTGTTTATTTAGGTTAATTTTAAAAACAAGAGGTATTTTCTAGGGTAGAAAATTTTTATCCCTTGGTATTTTTTTAGGGTATTTTGGGGACTCTTCCGACGGTCATCCCTAGTCCCTACCCTTTTGACCCCAAAGTTTACCCCCCCCCCCCAAACCCCCAACAGAAAAGCGGTCCACTGGAGCTTTCCCTGTCACAATAAACTAAAACTTTATGGCCACATTTTTGCAAGTGTCACATATACACTTTTCCTGTTACATGGTTGCAGGTATGTTGGTATACTCATTTTGTCGATCCCACAAGAATTGCAAGCTGAATGGACTTCAGCGGGAAAAAAATATTCAACCCTCAACTAGGTTGGGTATCGAACCAGCGTCCTCGGGATTGGGAGGGAGAGGTATTACCAATGCACCAAACCCATCACTACTGTAGACTCCAAAATAGACCTGAAAATCTTTACAATCATGAATTTCTTCAAATCGATTGCCGCGTTTCGCTCTGTAACGACATTGAGCACTGTCAGAGAAAAATCGAAAACCTTTAACATGTGTTTTCATAAACTGTTTATATAATCCATATAGTTGACACACACGGCCGACTGGTTACGAAACAAGTGTTGCATGTCTTTGTTCGCTTTGAGATGCAAATCAACAAGCAGCCAATTAAAATAGTCTCACTAACACCTGAAACAAAGAGTGTGCAGGGTCACGGTTCGTTTAACATAACTTTATTCACAATCATTATTGACAGGAAAAATGACAAGCATATATAGAAAATAAGAAATTTACAGATTGAAAAGTGACGGCCACATAATCAAGACAAAAAACAAAATAAAACAAAGCATCTTGGTACAGTACTTGTCTTTGTATTTCCCTTTTGAGGTTTACCGGCTTTCTTAACAAGTCCTTATATCAACCCCTTATTTTCAGTTTCCTCTTTTCTTACTATATTTTTCGCTCGGGACAATATCTTGCTTAAACAGGCCGATCTTGTTAAACAAGACCATAAAATCTTAAATCAGGCTAAAGGCAAAAAGTTTGTATAAAAACAGGATTGGAATGACGGACAATGCAATAGAAGGAACATGGAAATTCACGGATGGGATAGCTGTAACATACTTACCATGGAAAGCTGGAGAACCAAACGGTGGTCGAACCGAAAACTGTGGAACTTTTGAATCTGGAGAAACGTTTCCTCAGTTGTATGGACAGTATAACGACGCGCCGTGTTCGTTTCTTCACAACGCATATGTTTGCAAAAGCCCAGCTAGAGGTAGGGTTGGTTAATTTTAAGCAAAAAGCAATGAATCTAAATAAGTAAAAACATGTATCAGAAGTACACAGAAGTTGAACCAAACTTCAGACGTTTCTTTGTTCGATTGTAAATCTCTTAGGGTCAATTTGGGAAAAGTTATTTGATATTTTGACCATGATTGTATTGTGCCGATCAGGACCTCATATTTATCGGGGAGCGGAGGGAGGGGGAAACGGGTTGGCCTTTAGGTTTACCTTAGGTTTACACCATACTTGCATCAGATTTGCTCATGCTAATGCGATGCAAATCTATTTTTTTC
>JAOBAT010115601.1:0-14013 GCA_026413305.1 Hydrozoanthus tunicans
GTTTAGAACTTGAAGCCTTAGACGGGGGGCTTTTGGAGAGGGAACTTAATAGAGAGGGGGCTTATTAGAGAGAGGGAGTTGTTAGAGGGAGGCTTAACAGAGAGAGGGGCTTAATTGAGAGTGGGGACTTATTATAGAGGGGTACGTATTTTAGACTTGAAGCTCTAGGCGGGGGCTTATTAGAGAGGGGGGGGGTGCTTGATAGAAAGGGGGCTAATTAGAGAGGGGGGACTTATTAAAACTTGAAGCTCAAAGTATGGGGTTTTAAGATTTGAAAAGGGGACTTCCAAGGGAGGGGGGCTTATTAGAGAGGGGAACTAATTTAAAACTTGAAGCTCTAGACTGGGGCTTGTAAGAACGTATACGGCAGTAAGCTATAAGAGGAGAAGGGTATCCCACAGTGCAGAGTGAACGTGCAGACAGAACAAACCTGCCTGTCATGAAGCAGTCTTTGGCCCCAAGCCGTTTTTAATATTCGCCTTTTTACGCATTTATGCCTTTTAGTTTTGATCCCCAGGACTGATTTATTGATAGCGTTTCTTGTTGTTTTCAGGTTTCGTTTACCGGTTCTTGTTGCTAGCTATTAGTATTACTGACCAGATTGTACCGTCGAAAATCCATCTAAAGATTATAATAATGACGAGAAGTACTCGTTCCGGGTACGTTTGATTCATGGCGGACGGAAAACTCTTTTTCATTCGAAACAGTAATTACCTCGCCCTTTAATAGAAAGTACTGTGTACTATGACTAGCCGTCGTACCGAGATACTGCATGAAAACAAGTTTTTAACCAATTTTGACGCTTTGAAATAATATTATTGCTTTGTTGCACAGATTTACGGTAAATTTGCGATAAGCTTGCACCTGCCTTCCATTTTTACGTTCAGCTCGCAATGGTTTTTAATTTAAATAAACTCAATAGAATAAAATAATGATGTAATTTTGTTGGTCAAATTTCCATTCGATGTCATAACATGTGGCCGTCAACAAGAAAATGAATACCCATTTTAGGTAAATTGCATTAGTCGGCTTAGAGTCTGAAAACGAGCGGCCTTTGAAAGCCTTTTATTTTCAACGGAAACCGGAGATGTGTGTTGCAAATGTTAAGTGTTATTTACTGTTTTATTTTAAATACTAAAAAGTATTGAAACGCACTGGTATGGAAGTTAAAGGCATTAAAAGAAACATTATTTGAAACTGGTAACCAACCAGTTATGTCGTAAAATTTGACAAAGCTTGCTCCCTTCCACTCTTAAGCCGATATCAAGCTTTATTAGTTGTCGCAACATTTAGTTTATTCTCAGCCAATATGAAAGTATTTCTCGATGACAACTTTGAAACAAGCTAATTCGTATGTGGTTTATTAATGGTGTTATCGTTTGACATGTTCTGGAAGTCGTTTTGTCCAGTTTTCTCCCCAATTACCAATGCTAATTATCTACGTTCGAGACAAAAGAACGAGGAATAAAAAAGAAACCAGATGAACTAAAGTATACACAGTTAACAGATTTAGCAAAATTATATTTGCCGTCCATTCCTGGTTCTTGAGAAAGTACTTGAAAACACATGTTCCGCAACAGAAATTAATTTAGTGGTTTCGAGAAAGAACGGTTTTTAAAAGGGCCAATATCTGTAATTTCAGGTGGTAATTACTACATACTCAACACTCATTGCGCGTCACTGCCTCAGTAGTATGAAAAAGAGTCATAAAATCGGACATAAGCGACTTATATATGTTCCCAGTGTCTGTGAACTGCGAATGTATGTAAAATCCTCGTAATCGTATACGTAAGGTTTATTCTAGAACCCTTTGTTTAAAGGACCAATCACAATGAAGCGTTGCTAGCCCCAGTCGCTAAGGACCCGGCGAACTTGCAAGGAAAGTGACATTATCGTCAATGCCTTTGATGGTTTATGCGAAAAAAGGAAATACATAAGTGCTGGGAAACCAATCCCGGCAACCGAGTTTATTCGATTTCTTCAAAGAAGTTAGTCAACAAAATTCCGATAAGGATCTTGGAAGACAGCCAGAAAAGTACCTGGCTACAAATGCGTTTTAATCTTCAAATTTGGACATTTTCGAGTTGTGGAAATGTTGAATTAGGGTTGTGTTTTGAATAGTTGTATAATGACAGCGGTTTTACCAGCATGGAAAAAGGAACTCATCGAGAGGAAGAAAAAGAAAGATCAAGAAGAAAAGCAGAAACAACAGGAAGAAACTGCCCGAATAGAGCGGATCCCAGAATGGAAGAGAGCTTTAATTCAAAAGCGGGGTGCACAAACATGTTCAGCTGGTGGATCGGGTGCGAAGCAAGCTTCCAGTTCCCAAAAAGTCTTGAATGGCAACACAGTTCAGTCGACGAATATGTCTTCGTCAAATTCTTTTTCCAATTCTGACGGTAGCCGTTATGTTATTGAGTCTGTTTCTTCGAAAGAAAATGATAATGTCTTGTCGGATCGAACACAAGAGAAAATGCCCGCGACACAGAACATAAACAATCGCGAGAGAAATTCTTCGGTAACTAGAGATGTTACCCCGAGTAAACTTAACGATTTTCCTGGTCAAAATGAAAAGCCAGTCGTTTCGAGTACTTCGGGAGCTGAGGAAAATTTTCACAACTCGCATAAGTCGGCATTTAGTAAACCAATTGAAAACGCCGTCAATGGCTTGGGTTATGCGGACATCAAAATGGAACGTGAACGGAAAGAGAACTCAACAATCACTTCAGGCAAAGTCGATTATGAACACGTACGCCCACCATCAGAACTCAGGAAAATGTTTGAAAAGCCCAAAATTCAGATTGTTAGTGGAGATGATAAACCTGGGAAATCAAATGAGACAATTCCAAAAGGGGAAAATAATTATAAAGAAACTGACAGTTTCAAAAGTAGAGGTGTCGGTCAACCGGCGACAGAAATCGATCAAAATACATTCAAGGGTGCTCCAGACAATAGCAAATTAATCGAGCAGAAACTATCAAATTCTTTCCAGCCATCTTTTGAGGATTCTAAACAACCGGAAAGTGATGGTAAATTTTTGACAAATAATCTTATCACAGAGGCAAAACCCGACGGGTTTTCCAGCCATGACAGTAGATTACCAGAGAAAACCACTTCTAGCTCGTTACCGAGTATAGGCGTGAACACTATCGGCTCACATGCATACCCGAAATCTTATCCCATCTCGTTTGCACCCAAACCTTACAAACCATTCAACTCTAGCTCTCGACTTCCTTGGCAAAAATCAGATTTTGAAGTGGATAAATGCAAAAAGGTCGACTTACAATCGCCGGAAAATAAAACTCCATCAAAGCAGAGTTCTGTTGATAATGACGAGGTAGATGATTTGCATAGTACCAAAGACCATAAACCAGAGCTGGAACAGAATTTCGAGAACGAGAAACGAGACAATACGAAAGCGTTGAATACACAATCTTCAAAATTGGAGAGCTCAGCATTGTTGCCTGTAAGTGGTGGTACTTCACAAAAATTTATAATTGAAGCAAAAAATGAAGAAGCATCAAACTGTACTCCACAAATTGAAAAGAAAACAGAGGATTCTACAAAAACAAGAGATCATCTGTCAGACCACTCTAAATCTGATCAAGAAATTAACATGAGTGCTCATACCACGTTATCGCAGCACACAAGGAATTCTGGGAAAGACCTATCACAGCAAAAAAGGAATTCTTTGAAAGGCCAAGAATTTTCTCGACCTCCTGGGCTACAAAAGAGGTGGTCTGCAGATGTGGCTACAATGCTATCTTTACATTCACAGAATGAAAAACCACGACACAGATCACCTTCACTTAATGAAATTTCAGAAGAGAAAATGGATTTTACCCAGTTGTTTCGACATCGACCGAGTATATCTGAGGGTATAGAGCGTCGCATGTCAAGATTGAAGAGGCAAGCTTCACATTCAGAAGAAGATGAAAATGAGGAAGAAGCACTCATGCAACCCAAATCTGTGGTCTTGGTTGAAAACACCTCACAAGAGAAAACAACAAAACCTAGGCCATCATCATGGGCTGCACCAGAAGATTTTATTTTTCATGCCAAAGAAACTTCAAATGTTGACAACAATCATCAAACATCTAGACCACGGCCTCCTAGTGATTCTTCTGTTCCCTTTGCCCACAAGCCTTTGGTTGGACAGAGTATTGAGCGACGAGTTGGAGAATTAGTACGACATTCATCCACTCCAGACTTGCTGGTAGCTCTCAATGACAATGACAAGCAAGTACTGAGTTTAGAAGAACTAAACAAGGAGAAAGAACTAGAAGCTGATACAACTAGAAAACTAGAAGGAATATCTGCAGGCAAAGCTTTTAATGAAAAGAAAGTTGAGGACGTCATAGAAGACAATACTAAACAGTCAGGGGGGTCAGTGCAGAAACTTTCAGCTCTGTTTGGCTCAAGTATATTTAAAAGCAACAAGAAGGAGAAAGAAAAAGCAGAGCTAAAAATGAAGAAAGCAAAGAATCGACAATTGACAAACCCAGAAAAGGGACTACAAAACAAAGCAATAAAACACAAAGAAGAAGCAAAATCAAGTCCAAGTTTATTCAAGAAAGTTTTCAAGAATGAAAATAAAATTGCAAAAGTTGTGAATAGTGAAAAGGAAGTTAGAAAAGATGTCCAGACTCAAAAGATTGAAAAGAAAGTAGATTCGAAACCGAGAAGCACTGTCAAAGGGCCCGAAGAATTCTTATCAGACAACCCCTACAAGAAACTGCATCATGTAACTGGGCAAGAAAAAAAGAAGGTGCTCAAGAAGGTTGGTAATACAATGACTATTGTGATTGATGAAGATGCTGATGACATACATCAAGATTTTAATCAAACCTCATTTGGATCAAATGTGCTTCCCCACAATACAGTACATAGTCAAATGAGAAACGACAGCTTGATCACAATAAAGAACAAACCTGATCCCCTTTTGGTGAATGGGGATACAAAACCAAAACTTAACACTTCTTCTCATCACACTCCAAAGAGTATTACAGAATCAAGTCAAAATGACATTTCGGTATCTGTTATAGATATGCCTGAACAAACAAAAAATGATGTCGAAATCTCTGTCATTGATTTACCAAGATCACCTACAGCACTTGATGTTGAAGTGTCAGCAATTGATCTACCAGAATCTCCAGAAATCTCTGTGATTGACATGCCAGATCCTGAAGAGTCAAGGGCTCATACTCATTCACATCATCAGTTACATGTTTTTGATATTTCTGATGGTGTGGATGATAGTGATAGTGATGATGAAACAACTGGAAGTTATGATGTAACAGTTGATGATGAAGATAATAAACCATTTGTTATAACTGAAGGGCAAAGGTTTGGAAATGATGATGATGATGATGATGATGATGTGCAGATGTCAAGCATTCATGCTGGCCCCTACAAAGTGCCGCTGGTAATATTTGATGCCCCACCCCCATCCAATTTAAAGCCATGTTTGTGCTCAAAAAGAGGGAGGATGAAGGTTAGTTTTAAAAAGTAAAGAATGCCAAACAATTCTGTTATGATACTCAAATAAGGGTTATAACAATGTAGCACATCTAAAACATGATACTGCACTCATTACCAGTATATATTGTTTATTTGCACAGGATTTGTATCCATGGTCATGGAGTACCTGGAAAGTCATGGTATTTAAGAATTTCATTTTCCAGGCCTGGAAAGTCATGGAATTTTAATAAGGGTCATGAAAAGCCTTGGAAAATTGGCAGAATTTAGATTATAAATTGGTAACAATGGTTGTGTAGAAAAAATATAACCAATCAATATATGTCTCGAAACAAACATACCTTTCTTAGCTTGCATTATGTTAGGAAAAGGGAAAAATTAAACATTTTATGTATTGAGGGAAAAATAACAATGCTAGGTCATGGAAAATCGAGAAAAGTCATGAAAAGTCATGAAATTGCTGAAAGTCAAAAGCGTACAAACCCTGTTGTGTTTTCGTTACTCTTTTGAAATTGAAAAACCCAACAGGTCTTAGAATCCAATCATGGAGCTCAAAAGGGCTACAGTTTAATATCCTTAACCAAGACTATTTGGAGATGTAAGAGCAAATGCAGCACCTTTTCCCCAGTTATTTTAAGACCCTGAGGGAAGGTCTGCCACCGGGAATCGAATCCCGGTCTCCCGCATGACAGACTGGTGCCTGAATAACTGGATTAACTTCCTATAGCAGTACTTTGGCTACTTTAGGCCAGCTATGGCTCTCACTACTACAATACTGACATGTGAAATGTGGAGAGTGATAAATCACTCAACCACTTTGTAAAAGTAGTGCGTCTCATCAGAGAATATATTAGATGGGCATAGCAGCCATCTTTTTATTTTAGTTTTGTGAGGTTAACTAAAAGGTTAATAAGATGATAGTGCATCTGTTTAAAAGGTTATAAGATGGTTTAAGGGCCCCATTATTGGAGAGCAATACCTGCTGTTAGCCCTGCGATTAATAGCTAACACTGTAAATAAAAGAATTTTGGGATGTGCAAAAGTGTTTTTTCATTGTTCATGAACCATCTATGTACCACTTGTGTAATCAAATGGAAAATGAAGTTCACCTCTAATATTTTAGGTGAGCTTTATTTTGGTCATAAAGAATTTTCAAATCACAAGCCTTGCTAAAGTATTAAACAATCTAACCTATTAAATGTAAACTTTTGTAATATAAAACTTAAGAATTGATTAAGTAATTGAATTGATTCTTCCATGCCTTAAATTGTTAGTACTAAATTTTTAGCTGAAGTTATACATACATGTTTTTCATTTAAAAAAATTATGACCGTCATGGTTCGGAAGTACTAGCATGTTTTGTCATAAATTATGAATGATTAATAATAAGTTGACAAGTTTTGCTGTTTAGAAAGCCTGGCGCACATGAGTTGAAACAGCTGAATTTGCTGCCTTTTGAAGAAGAGAGCTAAAGCTGAGCCAGTTTCTCTTGTGTGCAGCATTTTTGTGTGAAAATTTCAACTCGCAAAGTGATGAGGCTTATGGCTTTTCGTGTTTGATATACCTAACTAGTTACTGGCAGCTAACAAGAGAAACAGGCAGAGCTCAATCCTCACAACTATTAGAAACTAGCTGTTTGTGGGTATGTAGTGTGCAAAAAATATATGTTGTGCAGACGTATTAAATTATGTTGGTAGTACAAATGATTGTTATTACATTAATGTTTACACTTAATGTTTAAATTTAACAATAACATAAATAAATGATTTTATGTATTAGGTACTGTAAGTGTAATTTATAAATTATTGATAGATTTAGAAAACTTTACTGTTTACATGTACACAATCTTTAATTCATTTTATCATCTTTATTATAATGTTAATTTAGGCAGTAAAAATTGAAGGTTGCCTCCATTGGTAAAACAACAGAAATAAGGCACATACCAAAAATGCTCTAATTAATAACAATTTCCCAGGGGACTCATATATTTTTTGAAGTTCGAGGTAAAGGCTTGTTAGAGAGAGTGGGGGGAGGGGGGGGGGAAGATGGCCTTATTTACAAATTTTCAATAGCCAAAGACAGAAACAACATGAAGTGCAGTTACTAAATTTTATGTTATAATGTTTCTGTCGTTGGTTATTGAAATACATTAAATAGCAACTAGAACCTCTGTATTCCTCAGCCTTTTTAAAAATTTTAAACAGATATAACTGTTGACAAAATGTGTTTTGACACGGGACACCTTATGTTTTCAGTTCCATTGTCTTTATGTTTTGGGAAGGGGGTTATTAGAGAGGAGGGGACTTAATCATTTGAAGTCATCTAGATGGGGAGCTTGTTAGAGACAGGGGATATTATGATAGTTTTATTGAAAATCACATGTGAATGTGTTTCAGATTTCTGAGCACTTTGTGTTACCCTTCTAACCTGAATCTTGTTACTGTAAAATTATAAGCCTTTCAAAATTTAATAAGTTTAAAGTAATGTTTGCTGTTGTCATCAATTTTATCTTGCAGTTCATGTCAAACAGAAAGATAGGTTTCCAGAATGATCATACTGTTCACCATTATCTCTCGGAAGAAGCGATGACTTCAGAGTTCGACCTAATGGAGCAAAAGAAAGCAGATGAGCATAAGATGACCTTACACTCGTACCAACCTTCTGTATCGACAAACTACAGAAAATCATTAGAACAAAAAACAGTCAATGATTCGAACACTGCTAACAAAGTTAAGACACAAACAATAACAGAAAGTAAAACTGTAGATCTGCCAGAAATAACTTATAAGGATGATGGTTACGGGTTTACAGACTCAAGCGACAACAGTGGTGCCTTATTGTTTTAACCACTTTCAAGTCAGATACAATTAGTGATTGTTGCTAGATTTCCCAGTAAGGATGATACCCTTTTTTTCATTTACTTTTTTTGAAAATTTTTCTTCTTCTCATTTAGTTCGAGCCCTTCAAAGACACTGATACATCATTAACTTCCTTTCAAGAGTAGAACTTATGTTGATTAACTGGCCGTGGCAGAAAAGGTTGTGTGGAAAAGGTCTAGTACAAAAACAATGTAAGTCACTAACTTTTGATGAGGTTGTCAACTCTCCCTACATTATCCCAATTATCTCTTCATAGCCCTTGGGAGAATTTAGCGTTTCACCTAAAGTCACTTACCATTGTTTTTGTGCTAGGCCCCTCAGTTGTCACATCAAATCATGGTAGAGGTAAATACAGCAATGAGTACTTATGTTTCTGTGTTTTGACTATTTTGACGGTAATCCAGTCAAATGCAAGTTGTTGTAAATAATTGTTTTGAAATGCCAAGTTCTTGGTATATTTTCAAATGCAAAGGGCATTGCCCAGATTTTGTGAAACTAAAGATGTACTATTGATGCTTTACTTGATGACAACACAAGTGTTAGTGTTTAAATTCTAGCAGATGTTTTGGTTAATATGTGTCTTGAACTTTTTAGAGTTAGCCAATTCATTTTGCAAACCTGCCATACATTATGAGAATTCAAGCAAAATGAAAGGATACATAAAAACGCCAAATAGGTTAAAATATCAAAAATGATATAAAGGTTAAATCGTAGTTTAAAACAAACGTTTTCGACTTATAAAGTCATCTTCACATAAATGAACTGCGCTAATTCGCCCTAATTTGAATAAACAAGTCCAAGCATTCTCATTGTCTCTATTCCCCTCGGGGATAACTTAATAACTGCGAATTGCTTATAAAATATGTTGTTCTCTCTAGCGCAGTTCATTTACCTAAAGATGATTTTATAAGTCGAAAACGTTTGTTTTAAACTACGATTTAACCTTTATACCATTTTTGATATTTCAAGCAAAATGAAATTGGTATTAAATTGATATTTTTTTCTGAAATTCACATGGTGACCTACCTGCAGCCTGGTCAATATTGCTTGTAAATTGTTTGTAAAACAGATATTCTACTCATGCAATTGACAAATTTACAATATTTTTCAATTCTAATATAAAGTAATGAACAAACTGTATCCTGGTGCTGCATGGCAACTTTTATTTAATAGCTTTGTGATAGCCCACCATTTAGCTGAGAGAATTTGTATTTAAAGAGTAAAGAGAAATTTTAATTTCTGATATTAAAATATCATATGATTTGAACACAAAGAATTAGAGTATTCAATTCGAATAATAGAGCTCTTGTGAATGTAGAATTTTGCCCTGTACATGTAAAAGATTGAATTTGTCATCAAGTTGCTATATAATTGTGTTTATTGAATACGACTAGATAAAGTAAACAAGACGTTTAATAATATAGGAATTTTTTGTCCAAGGATTACAAAACGATCTTGTAGTAACATTGGTTAAAAAAACTTTGAGCCTTTAGGCATATAAATAAACATTAAAAAAGTTTTTTTGATGCAAGGGAAATAGCTAAGTGCATTGTTATTGGGTTATTGGGCCTTGTTAAGCTAGGGGCACTTCCATTTTAACTACATTTCAATATAACATAGAGGGCAAAATTACTTCGATCTGATTGGATAACAGCTGGGCCATTATTTCTTAATTCAGAGCAAAATTACTTAGCATTAATTGGTTGCTGGTATACTTCTGAAAATTTGTGAAGATTTTCCAAAAATTAAAAAGTCCCAAGAATGCCGTACAAACATTTTCCAAAGATTTACGAAAATTTCCGAATGTTTCTGAATACCTCAGAAGATTTTACGAGTTTTTTTAAAAATCATAAAGATGCCATAGAAACAATTTCAAACCTCTCCCGAAGATTTTTGAATGGTTTCAGATATTGCGAAGGTTTTGTTACATCTCCAGCGATTTGGGAGTTAAGTTATGCAACGCTTTCTCGAGGGATACTGTAGTGTGGAGATCGAGAACTAAGAATTTTGCCCTCAGTGTCATAAACGCCTGGTTCCTCGTAAAATTTAGGATTAATATCACTGGTGTTTCCAATTATTTCCCAACTTTGGGAAAAGTTGAAAACACTCATGAAATTAATCCTTAGTTATACTCGGCCCCATGCGATAACCTTTCCTTAATTAGGCCATCCTAACAATGTTTTAATTCCAATTGCCCAACTGACTCATTTTTTAAAGTGCATATGAAGTGAAAATTTTTATTACTTCAGTGGATAGACCTTGCTAAATGAGGAACAGTGGTAAAAAAAGTTTGCCAAAATCAATCCTGGTTCTCAAGATATCAACATTTAAAAATTGCATCTGATGAAGTCATGAGTGGTTACAACAAGTTTGCATTTTTCTAAAATCTGCTGCCAATCTGTAAGTGCTAGAGCTAGACTTGGACTGATGATCTGTCTGCCATGGATACATCAATAATCCAACTTTAGCTAAAATACACCCAAGTGTTACAAACTGACAGCAGATTTTGAAAAAATGCAAATTTGTTGGAACAACTCATGACATCATCAGTTTTTAACGTTGATATCTAAGAACAAGGAAAGATTTTAGCAAAAATTTTTCATCAGTGTTCCTCTATAGCCAGCGTAGCTTGGCATTCTAGTCCATCTCGATTGCCAAAATTACTAGAACGCCAAGCTATGCTGGCAGATGCTGGCTAGTGTTCCTCATTCATCGATTTAGTAAGGTTTATCCATTGAAGTTATAAAATTTTTCACTTCATATACACTTTAACCCTTTAACCCCAAAAAGAGCCGAAAGATGAGTTTGTCAATTCTCCCAACTTACTGAGTCCATAGCATTCCTATGAGAAGTTTGGGCGAATTTCTTAATTCATCTTCCATAGTTTTTGATGGATGATCAAATTTCATATTCTTAGTACTAACCAGTTTGTTTTCTCTTGTTTACTGTAAGAAGAATTTAGATGTTGACAAATGCCTTAGGGCTGAAAGGGTTAAGAGCAAAATTAACCTAGATTCATTTACTGAAAAGTCAAATAATTAGGTATTTATTTTTATTTACAAAAAATTACATTACTATTCACGACAACTTTATTACAATTCACGACAGGTATTACAATTCACGACAAAAGCTATTACAATTTACAATTCATGACGCGATATACAATTAATTCACGAGCGTCCACAGTCTGGTGGCGCGGCAGGGTACACTTGAGATGATCTTACACAACGTATTTGCCGTTTCTTCTGAAACGCGGAAAGTGAAACTTGTGGCAAGATAACTTAGTGATGTATGTATCCAGAGGTTTACGTCGAGTTATGCGTTATGCATTATCGCATAATGTGTTTCTTAAAAGCGCGCCTACTTCCAGAATGATACACGAGGGCAGCAGGCCTGTAAGCGATGCACTGGAACAGCTTCGAGATATCGCCGTGACTTCAAAGGAACCAGAGCTTTACAAGGATGCAGTGAAAATATACAACCCTGCGTACAGCAACGAACATCCAGCTTTTGTTGCCTTTCCCAAAAACACCGAAGACATCAAGCGTTGTCTCCAAATTGCAAACAAGACTGGCGTTCCAGTAGTTGTTAAATCCGGGGGCCATTGCTTTGCTGGCTATTCAACCACTGACAGTAATGGGTTTGTCATCTCTCTAAAAAACATCAATGAGGTTCACCTTAAAGGAAACATTGTTACCGTCCAGGCTGGTGCGAGCTGGGGGGATGTGTATAGCGCTCTGGATGATACTGGTTATGTGGCAGTAGGGGGATGTGTTCCAGCAGTGGGTATTGGAGGCTACATCCTTGGTGGCGGGTACAGCATGTTGTCACGAGCATATGGTGGGCTGGCATGTGATAAGGCAATGTCATTTACCATGGTAACAGCTGATGGAGGCGAGGTCGTGACAGCTTCTGCGAAAGAAAATGAGGATCTCTTTTGGGCTTTGAAAGGGGGAGGGGGCGGCAATTTTGGAATCTTGGTTGATGTTAGTTTAGAAGTGTGTGAGCGACCGAAAGAGTTTATCTGGACTCGTCTCATATATGATACAACTGATCAAAGTGAGAAAGGTCTTGACTCGGTCAGTAAAAATTTACACAAGTTACCAAAAGAAGTCAACCTTGACATGGCACTTCATGGGTATTTTGGGAAAAAAGTGTTGACTTTGGATGCTGTGTACTCAGATGTTCATGAAGACAAAGTGCTGTCAAGCCTTGAAAGTCTCCATCCACCCGTTGTAAAACAGCCTCAGAAATTCACATCATACCTACAGTTTACTAGAGAATACAGCAAACGCCATGGTTTTGTACACCAGGAAGTAGAACCCATTTATGTCAAAGGAGTGATGATCGAGACCTTACCATCATCCTTAGCCAAATATTTTGTTGACCTTGATATACCAGAAGAATGCCTACTTGAGTTTGTACACATGGGTGGTGATATCTCACAGCATTGTGCCACATCAACTGCTTTTGCTTACCGCTCTGCTCAGTACAGTTTTTATACGTATGGCAGGTTTCATGACCCAACACAGAGAGATGAAGTCTCAAAATTTGCTACATCAACATATAATGCTGTGTGCGAATCAGGATGTGCTCTTGGCAGTTACGTTAACTATATGGACCGCAACCTTAAAAACTGGGCTGAGAATTACTACGGAGTGAATTATCCTCGTCTTTGTGAAGTGAAGAGAAAATGGAATCCTGTAGGGCATGGATCCCTTCATTTTCAGCAGGAAATTGGTTCCTCTTGGGAGCCTTAATTTTTCACTTGCCCTTAACAGAGTATGTTTGGCATTGGTAGGGCTAAGGGGTGGACCATTTGATTTTTGAGGGGGGGGGTTGGAAGATTCAGTCCATGCAAGAGTTTTTTTCTACCCAAGCGAACAAGCCAAATATTTTTTTACGCAAAAGTGCAGCGCAAAGTATTTTTTTCGCAATATTATTAATATATTATTTTTTTTGAGCACTCTCTTTGCATGATATTTTTTTTCTTCGATTGTACGCTGCATGATTTTTTTTTCTTACTTCTAGGCTTGTAGAAATTTTTTTTTCTAAATCTTCCAAACCCCCCCTCAAAAATCAAATGTCTGCCCCAAAGCTCATATCTAGTGTGAGGGCATGAGAGCAGAAAGCACTAGGTTTTTAAGGGGGCCCCAGAAAATAAGTAAAGAATTAAGCTTGATAGGGACTTTAACAAATATTAACTTTTATATTCCTTGCATGGTTAGCTAGTATGCTCGGCTAGTTTCCAGTCTCCCATGCAGCCAGGGATCTAGGCTTGGCTCCCAGCACTTGATCTTCACTCGAAGTCTTTTCTCTCTTGTCTAACATCTCATAATATCTAGATTGACCTTTTAAATTTTTTGATAATGGACATTTGTTTGCATGTCCAGTCTGTTTAGGTCACAAGAGCTCATAGGGCACCAATAATCATCCTGATATAGCAAGGTAGTTTCAGTAATGTTAGTAATTTTAAATCATTGATGTTTGTTGCCTGTTTTGAATTTTCTTAAACTCAACTAAGTACTGTTTTTATTGTTTATTTTGCAGTTGTATTGATTTTATCTATTTTCCAAAAAGAATTATTAAAACAAATAGTAACTTAACTTAAAGCAGTCTGTAGGGGGGAGAGGAGCTTGGGGAGGGGTTGACCCTC
>JAOBAT010115612.1:0-14013 GCA_026413305.1 Hydrozoanthus tunicans
GGTTGATGTATTTTCAGTATGAAAATGCGAACATTCTGGTTTGGGAAAAGCGAAATGCCGCAGAACAATGGGAGGTTCACTAGTTCTTACACGGACCATTACTTAACTTTTGTGCGAACCTGTACTGTAGACACTGCCTGACTTTTCAGCCGCATCTCAAGCGATAGTCAAAAAAAATGCCAGACCATTATACGCATTGTGTTTATCTTTATTTAAGCAATAATGGGGCCACTTGTATATCATTTTATAGCCAGCCATACGAGCGAAACACAATCATTTCTCATTTTAAGGTAGTCTCAGATGAATTGAGAATGAAAGGCTTAGCACAAGCAGCTCCCGCTTTCCAATTGCTTCTCATAAATACTTAGAACAATTAAAACGTTACTAAATATATTCCTTCACCGCAAGCAAAATATCATAATCGCCCTATGTATAAGGTATTCGGAATCACTCCAGTATTACGGATTCCACCACAAGTTTTCCGGATTCGAACCAAAAAAAAATTCCGGATTCGAACCAAAAATATTCCGGATTAAATAACATATCGTGCGAGAATTCTTAGTTTTCATTCGATAACCCGTATGTTTTGCGCTGGTCCGTAATAACTTAAGTCAAAGTCACAAAGCAAACATTATTTATATATATATTATTATAGTCGAACATTTCGATTGGCCCGGCTCAATCGTCAATTTTCACTTAAAGGTTACAGTTTTAAGCTGCTACGAATGCAAGCGACTTTAGCAAGTTTGAGAAAATTGCTAATATTAGGTATCGCCAAAATCAAGAGTGTTCCTGAGAATGTTTTACCTTACAATGTTCACTAAATGTGTTAGAATCGCTAAAATTAGTTGTCGTTAATCTTGCTAACTTTGGTAGTGACTAAAATAGTAACTTTAGGATGAATATATGAGCAAGAACAATCGAATTTGCGTAGTTACAACTAGTTCATCAGTGAGCTTTGACGTTTGAGCTGGCGATATAAAATTGTACACGGTTACACATATCTGGTTGCACAGCCGGCGGAACAGGTGCGGCTGGGGCCGCTACGGCCGCTCCACTTTTTCGTCCAATCTCATCAGTGATGTAAGCATTTTTGAAAATAAAACAACATAACCAATGTTTTACTTCATCTGAGTTCACTAACTGTTAAGGTGCTACCGCTCATTATTTAACTAGACGCATAAAATGCGTGACCTTGAGCTTCTGTATTCAAAGTTAAAGCATAGATTTTAATACATTTCAGGCAAAGAAAATTTTGTCAGTAAAATTACATTATTCTGAAATACGTTTCTTATAGACGCTCCACTTGCAAAAGCGTTCCGCCGGCCCTGCATGATTACAAAACAGTGGCCGAACTAACACAGGATTGGACGAATCATTCATGACCCCTTTGTTCTCCTGCAAAAAAAACCCTGGCAATAGGCATTTATTTTTCTTTAATTTTTTATTCTTTTTTCTCTCCGACTATACAATGTTTTTCAATGTTACCCCTTACGCAGCAATTTATTGTTGCTTCAGGGAGAACTGATACATTTCTTGCAATATGGCCACTTGGCATTTGTAACCCTACATGGTTAGTTCTTGTGGCCATAACCACTAACTAGCGGCTTTTTCTATTTCTTGTAATATTTCTTGTAAAACAAATGGTTAAGTAAATGTTGTTGTTGTTTTTTTTTTATTCCAACGCTTGGTATTCCGGATTCTAAGGGCAAAAAATCGCGTATTCCGGACTCCCAGATTACGTTACATAGAGCGAATCTTAAAGTCCCTATCAGGCTTATTTTTTTAAGTTCTAAGTTAAGCGATGACATAGCAGGAGGCATATGACGTAGCACGAGGCATAAAGCAGAGGCAATATTTTTTATCTCAAAAAATTCAATTCTAGCTATAATAGTCGCGTTGTCATAACTTTAATCCCTGGATTGTTCCCTGGAAATTGTTTAAATAAAAATTCTATGACATTTTTTTAACAGAAATGAAATTTTTTAAACAAAAACCACATAACTCACTGCTGTTACGTCACAGGATACCAGTCCCCAGCCTGCTCGGTCAAAATTTACATTCAAATCTTTTTTTTTTTATTATAAAGCATACTTAGACGTGGAAATGTTCTTTGGTAACTCGAATTTTGAGTTCACAGATGACAACAGTATTAATCCAAAAAGTAAAAAAAAAATAGCTTGATAGGACTTTATTTTAAAGTACTGAGTTTGTGACCCCGGTATACTTAGACAAAAATGTTTCCATACACTTTGACTTCACACAGAGTAAGTATACCATAGCCTTGTAGGTTGACACTGACATATCTTCCTTTCACTGGTGCATCACAAATCACTCCACCGAACATAAATTTGGAAAAATCCAGGCCCGAACTACAAAGCTTGTTTAAGTGATAGTCGCTATGTGGACCTGAAAACAACAAGTAAATGTGATTTCCCTGTGAACTTCCGTATATCAGCAAATTAAAGGCTCAACAAATATATTTTTATCACAATTAAAGTTGTAAAAATCAATAAGAATTAAAAAAAAAGCTAAAAACTTCTTGCAACGTTGCGATGTTTCGCAAATATTTAAGGAAATACTGTTCTGCATGTAGAATACATCTAAGTAAAGTTAATATTCCATTAACAAAAGAGTTTCTGGTACATAGTACTGAATTGGGCAAAACAGACAAAAACAACACATTAAAATTGAGTACAAACTTGCTCGCACCGGCAGAGTGAATCTGAACATGAATTGTGGTTGATATAGATCTCTTTTCTACGACACCTCATCTAATTGCAGTTCTAAATCTAAATATATAATCTACAAATGATCATGAACATTTTTTTATTCCATTAATTCCAAATGATCTAAAGTCTCGAAAAAGACCTTAACCCGCCGGTGTACAAGTTACTTAGAAAGAAATCAAAATTACCCTTCCAGATGTCGAAAAGTGAAGATTACAAATTAACTAGTCTTTCTAAGAGTCCAAGTTATACTTTTAAGGAGTCAATACTTGAAGGGTAAAAATGACTCTTTTCGAGTGGTCGTCTTGGGGTCAGGAAAACGAACCCTTAAAGAGTCATTTTTTGGCTCCAAAAAATTTACGGAGTGCAGATGTTGTTTCGTTATGCATTTTTTTACTTTGCTATTAAAGCTTCTCACTGGAGCAGCTGTGTTAGCCAAACTGATCTTGTAAACGGTGTCTGCCGAAAGCTGAATAATTATGTACGTTTGTTCCTCCGTTTTTGAAGTAAATGTCAAGCTGTATATAACCGACAAGTTCGCATCACGCGAACCACCTTTCTAAAACAATGGCTAAGTAAATTAAGCCAAACAAGTTACTATCATACTCCTTTTAATGAGCTGTAGTGGGCGACTCACCGACGCGAATGTCGAAGTTTTTCAGTCTTTCATGACAGCAATCCTCACGGTTAACGATGTCTACTCTTGCAACAGAGTGGTTGGATTTCAGGTCTACACGCCACCAAGGTCTGAATTCGAAGGAATTTGTTGTGTGGCTGCAAGAGCTGAACCAGAAGTTTCTATTTGTGTTACCATCGACGGCCCGGGTTGCCCTGGCCAAACCATGAGTAGAGGACTGAGCTGCAGGTTTGCCGAGAGCAAGGTTCAGAGAACCTGTAACATCAATGTAAATATACGCGTTTGTTCTCGGTCTTCCTTCATAGAGTGATCAATTTCTTCTCATATTTCTTTCGTGTGATGTTAATCTGTTATCGTTGTTTTATAAAAATATAATTTTAATCTTTTTAATTCCTTTCGTAAAACAATACATTTATGCGAAGATTTAACTGATACTGCATGAATCTAAAGATTGCTACATTCACAAAAGCGTTTCTTACCTTGTACTGCCCAAATTCCTGCGGAAAAAAACAAATATATGTAATTAACAGGAAGGATGAGCTTTTTAATCTCCAATCAAAGCTAAGTTTGGTTCTAAGTTTTTTATGTCCTATAAAAAGTCATTTTTCGTTTTTCTTTTCAAAAGTTTTTGCTTTAATCATTCGTGTGATGATATCAAAATCAGTAACATTACAGAACAGGAGATTAATCCTTTTATTAATTGGGGTGATTCTTATGAACTTTGTACTTCTATGGGTCAAAATTGTCATACCAGTGCTTTTTGGGTGGTTAAAGAAAACCCTGTTTTGAACCAAAAGCCTAATTTTTTTTAGGATTAAATCGCACAATGCTGT
This sequence comes from Hydrozoanthus tunicans, assembly GCA_026413305.1. NCBI lineage: Eukaryota > Metazoa > Cnidaria > Anthozoa > Zoantharia > Hydrozoanthidae > Hydrozoanthus > Hydrozoanthus tunicans. Next base: position 4,200 of record JAOBAT010115612.1, read on the forward strand.
TGGACTGCTTCCAGTCTCTTGTTCTAGCAAACATGCATACTGAACAAGACTAATCAGAAAGTCCTTCAATGGTGAACATCCTGTTGCGCGAGCACCTTTGATACTGCATTTCACGTGGGGGGCAAGACCCAGACCCAGGCACTTAGCGCCGACCCGGCCGCTAGCTATCCGGGCAACATTGTCAACTTTCAACTCTTTTTTAGGATAACTTTTGAACCGAGAGAAATTAACGGTGGAAATTGTTTATACCAAGATGATTTGGGGACTAATTTTGGGACTTTTTTATGGTTATCTTTAACTATTTAACACGGAAATACCCCCCCCCCCCCTCTCCCGTTTTTCAGCCTATCACAAAGGCAACGCTTTCGACTTGATATACCTGTAAATGTATAGTAATATATGCATTTAATATATGTACATTAACACTCACACGTACCCATTATAACACAAGAATACATATAGACACTAACTACACAATATATAAGCATTTAGTTGTTCTCGTTTGAAAAACAAAATAAAAAAGGTTTTACCGGACAGGAGAAGGAAAATTAGAAATTGAGTCATCTTCCTCTGCCCAACAATCTGAAACTTAAGAAAAAAATGCTTATGTATATATTTATAAATATCATGTTATAATCACACCGGGGTTGTAACCGGGCTCTTGCCATATAGAAAATAGGTATTCACAGCATTTTACTAGGTGGTTTTTGCCAATGAGTCGATAAACACATTATGGTTGTTTATGAATATTTCACTTCTTAAATTGGGTTTCAAAGTTAACGACTGGTTCTATTTAGTCAACTTACCTCTATTAGAAAAGTCTTCACTCCAAAATCAATAAGCAGGAGTTACCTGAGCACTGTGAAATCAACTTAAATGAACTGATATTTATAAGAAAACAGCAAGTCGTTAGCGATGAATGCTTAATTTTCATTTAAACCACTAATTAATCTACGTATGTCACCACAATACATTTAACGGCATGCCCTCTTGTCAGTCTCCAATTGCTAATGATAAGAGACCGATTATCGGATTAAGCGGAGAAGTGAATGACCTTGTCGCTTCTTATTAAATCTGTTATGTCATTCTTCATCAGAATAATCATCCATTATATTGCACGACCTCTTGTTGGTCTCTCTGTACTTACAATGTCCCAACAGCACCATAATGGTGTCTTACCGGCCTACTTTGTCTTAAGACTTCTAAAACAGAACGGATCCTTGCTCTCAACAAGTCTGCAAGCTCAGATCAGTCCTCTACTCTTTACGAAGCCGAGGCGTCCCGGGCCAACAGTGGTAACGCAAATGGACACTTCTGGGGAGAACATAGAATGTCTGAGACCCTAGAATGACTGAGACCTGAAATCAAACCAGACTGTTGCAAGGGTGCAAATCTTTAATCGTCTGGGTTGTTGTTCTCAACTTATGAGAACGTTGACATTCGAGTCCGTGAGTCATTCATTTGAGCATTTGCAAATGAGTATGATAGTAATTTGTTTGATTTAACTTATCAAGCCTTAATTTGTATAGGTGGCTCGTGTGATACGCGCTATGTCGGTTATACAGGTCGCCATTGACGTATAGAAACGGAGGAGAACGTGCAGACATTCAGCAATCGGCAATGATGACCAAAAAAACAACAAAAAAAAGATTAGCTTCTAGTTTTATTAATGATGACCCAAGATTAACTTCTAGTATGGGTTATGATGACCTAATACAACAAGCTGTGATTAACTTCTAGTTCGGTTAATGATGACCCAATACAACAAGAAAAGATTAACTTCTAATATGGGTTATGATGACCCAATACAACTAGAATTGATTAACTTCTAATATGGTTTATGATGATCCAAACAGCAAACGACGAATAACCTCTAGTATCAGTATTCTGGATAGTTTATAGAAACCCCAAACTTTATCTTTGATTTATGAAAAAAACACATTGATCGTTACCCTCTACCAAGTTTTGGCTTTGGTTTCGATAATCTTTAAATACGAACAAAAATTTTCATTGTGGCAAAACTGTGCCTAAAGCGACTTTTCAAAACTTTCATTTAAGACGTGTTTCGGAATATCAAAACTTACATAAACAAGAAACAAGTGAGTAACAAATTTTTGTCACGAGCGTTACTGTAAGATGGGGGTTGGGAATTTAAAGAAAGCCTCAAACGTTTTCTAGAACAATTATTGATCGTTACATTGTGTTGTTGAAAAATGTAACTGCAAATTAGTCTGAAAGAAAAAAATTCTATTCTTAAAAAAAATCGGAAAAAGTGAAAGTTTTTATGTGACCCAGCAACACTCTGTAAGAAAATAGCTACGCAAGCCGGGTGCGTAGTCGAATATTAAAAACGTATGTCGACCGGTATTCTGTAACGGTATTATTAGGGAATCTCACCCAACACTATTACCGTTTTTAAAGAATCACTGGCAAAGGATTTCCGGGAACGAATCCTTTATTTTACGGTAGACGTTCTTAATTCTTCTTTCATTTCCTTAGCTCAATTGTTAGATTTGACTTGAACAAAACTAGAATTAGGCTAATCAGACAATGCTGCTTTTGTTTATGTCTATTTATCTTGAAAGAGCATTTTTAACCAAATTGGCTACTAGACTTGGCCATATGGAATACCTTTTTGGCTAAATGATGTATTAGGCCGCTCAGCAGTTCTTTATCAATAAACAAGCCAGCACAAGATGTAACTATACCAGAAAAAACCCTCTCACAGCTTAGCAAGGCTACAAATGTTCACGTGAGAAACTCGTGAGACTTCGTGACAGTAATGAAACTGCGTCCATATTGTCATCAAATTCTTTCATCGAGTTAAGCTATCAGATTTGTCTCAGAGGTGGAAGTCGTTCAATAAAGATTTGAGAACATAAACTAATGATAGTTTGTGTTGTTACATTTGTTAAGTTTGTTAAAGAAAATCTTGTTTTAAACCAAGAGTCTGACGTTTTTAGGGATGAAAAACGCGAAGCTATCAGACTGCTGACAGTCCCTTGTCTTAGCAAACGTGAGTACTGAACAAGAAGCTTAGCTTTTAATTCAAAATACAAATTCTTTTGGCGAAAGTCCTATTACGACCGTACCTTCCACGTTAAGCGCAACACGGGGTTACTTCTAAGTTCGGCCAACCCGCTAGCTATCCAGTCAAAAATTTAATTTTTTAATTGGTATTCTATATGGTAGTTTTTAAACCCAGAGGTATTGCGTTTAGGGTGGAAAGTTTTTATGCCTTGGCATTTTTAGGGTACCATCAAACTAAGGAACGATTTATATTCGCTGCAAATATTCTGCTTTAATGGTCTTTAACTATATCTATTGTCTCTGAGGTGAAATTCGTTCAGTAAAGATTTGAAGATATAAACTTATGATAGTTTGTGTCGTTATATTTGTTTTAAACCAAGAGTCGGGCGTTTTTAAGGTGAAAAACGCAAAACTATTAGACTGCCGACAGTCCGAACGTGAGTACTGAACAAGAAGCTTTTAAAATACAAAGTCCTTTGGCGAAAGTCCTTTTACGACCGTACCTTCCACGTTAAGCGCAACACGGGGTTACTTCTAAGTTCGGCCAACCCGCTAGCAATCCAGACAAAAATGTAATTTTTTAATTGGTATTCTATACGGTAGTTTTTAAACCCAGAGGTATTGCGCTTAGGGTGGAGAGTTTTTATGCCTTGGCATTTTTAGGGTATTTTGTGACTTTTCTTTACTTCAAAGCGATTGTCAAAAAATACCAAACTGATCTATATATGCATCGTGTTTGTTATCATTCCCCTTTACCATCAAACTAAGGAACGACTTTCTTTCACTGGTGCGTCAGGCATCACTTCACCGGACGCCAAACTGGTGAAATCAAGGCCCGAACGAAATAGCGAGTTTAAGCGAGGGTCGCTATTTAAACTTCAAAGTAACAAGAATTTGCATATACCTAGGCCTGTGAGCATCCGAAACAGAAAAAAGAAGAATTGCATTGCAAGGCTTTTTATTACTGAGCACTCAACCGCAGTTAACGTTAAGTTTAACTCCGTGCACATTTTACACCGAAAGTTCCAACTCTAATCTAATTTCAATGTGTTGTTTTTGTCTGTTTGACCCAATTGTCTACTATATACCGAAAACTCTTTTGTTGATGGAACGTTTTACCTAAATGTATTCTCTTGTTGACGTATGGTTTCTCTAAATGGCTATCTGAAGATGACCTAAATGTCGAAAACGTTTATTATAAACTTTTAGAATTAAAAACATTTTACTTTTTTTTGCCTTTTTTTAAAACAATATTCTGATATTGCTGCTACGAGACAGTATTTTTTATTATTTAGGCTATATCTAAATGTTGCGAGAAATTGTTTGCGTTTGTTTTTCTTACTAATTATACAGCTTTCATTATGAAAGCCTCGCCATAAACTTTTTATTTTCAATTTGCTGACACGGGAGCTCACAGGAAAAAAAACAAATTTTCATATTGCTCTCAGGTCCACATAGCCACTTTCGCTTAAACTCGCTTTGCACTTCGCACCTGGATTTTTCAAGATTGGCGTCTCGTGGAGTGCTGTGTGACACACCAGTTTGGTATTTTATGACAATCGCTTTGAAATAAAGAAAAAGTCCCAAAATACTCTAAAAAATACCAAGGCATGAAAAATTTTCCCCCTAATCAATACCTCTCTGTTTTAAAACTGCCCTTTAGAATACCAATTGAAATTTTTCATTTTTCTCTGAACAGATAGCAGGTTGGCGCAAATTATAAGTGCCCCCGTGTTCCGCTGAACGTGGAAGATACAATCGTAATAAGACTTGCTCTAAAGGTCTTTTGTATTTTAAAACTTCTTGTTGTTCAATACTCGCGTTTACTAAAACAAGGGACCTCCAGCAGTCTAATAGCTTCGCGTTTTTTATCGCTAACACAAGATTTACTTTAACAACCCCTTAGAATACCGACATGATTATATTCTTACGACTAACGAGTACGGCGGTCATACCTTCCATCCCAATAGAGAGGCCACATCCTACACTAATGCTCGTAACAAACATTTGCTATGGATTTGTTTCTCGTTTATGTAATTTTTAACATACCGAAACTCGTTTTAAATACGAATTTTGAAGAGTCATTTTAGACACAGGTTTTCTCATAAAATTGTTTTTGTTGATATAAAGCTTATCGAAGCATAAGCTAAAAATCGGTAGTGTTTAATATCCGACTACGAACCGCCTTGCATACCTATTTTCTTAAAAAGTGTTCATGGGTCACATAAAAACGCTCACTCTTTCTCCATTTTTTGATCATTGAATGATCCTTCTTTCAGACTGCAAATTTCAAGTTGCATTTTGAAACAACAAAATGCAACGATGAATATTTGTCCAACAAAAAGTTTGAAGTTTTCCACAAAATACCCACAATACTGATACTAGAAGTTAATCATAGCTTGTCGTATTGGGTCACCATTACCCATAGCAGAAGTTAATCGCAACTTGTTGTATTAGGTCATCATTATCCCAAGTAGAAGTTAATCATTATTATCCTATATTGGGGCATCTACCCCTAGTAGAAGTTAATAGTTTTTTGCTTTTTTGGCACATCATTACCCTTAGTAAGAGTTAATCATTTCTTGTTGTATTTGGTCACCATTACACATACTAGAATATAATCACAGCTTGTTGTATCGGATCATCGTTGCCGTTTCCTTACCTATTAGGTCATCATTATCCCAAGTAGAAGTTAATCATTATTATCCTATATTGGGGCATCTACCCCTAGTAGAAGTTAATAATTTCTTGTTGTATTAGGTCATCATTACCCATAATAGAAGTTAATCATCAGTATGTTGTATTGAGCAATAACTACCCATACTAGAAGTTAATCACAGCTTGTTGTATTAGGTCATCATTACTCCTAGTAGAAGTTAATCATTAGTATTCTATATTGGGTCATCATTACCCATACTAGAAGTTAATCATTTCTTGTTTTTTTGGCACATCATTACCCTTAGTAAGAGTTAATCATTTCTTGTTGTATTGGGTCACCATTACACATACTAGAATATAATCACAGCTTGTTGTATCGGATCATCGTTGCCGTTTCCTAAATGTCTGCACGTGCTCCTTAGTTTTTATGTCAATGGCGAGTTGTATAACCGAAATAGTGCACATCACACGAGCCACCTTTATAAAGTCAAGACAAATAAATTAAACCAAACAAATTACTATCATACTCATTTGAAAATGTTCAATTGGATGACTCATCGACATGAATGCATGTCGAGCCTTCTCATAGGTTGCGAACAACAGTCCAGCCGATTAAAGATGTCCACCTTTGGAACAGTTCGGTTTGATCTCAGGTTTACGCGCCACCAAGGTTTTAATCATTCTAGGGTATGAGAACAAGAGTCTCCCCAGAAGTGTCCATTTCTGTTAACATCTTTGAACCGGGACGCCACCGGTCCTCATTAAGAATAGAAGAATGATCCAAGTTTGTTGCTTATTGAGAAAAGGTTCTAAGATCCTGTAACATTGATGAAAATATTCGTGTTTGTTCTCGTTCTTCCTACAAGCATGAAATGATTAATTTTTTATCGATCACATCTTGTCCGTATGATGTTAATCTGTTTACATTACTTTATAAAGATGAACTTTTATTCATTCTTATTACTTTCATAACGATCTGTCCTTAGGTCTTCATAGCCTACTTTGATCTAATTCTTTCATCGTTTTGCATTCTTTCTAATTAGAATTGTAAGGAAGCCGGTAAGACACACGTTTACGGCTTGTAGTTTCTTTTGAGTTGTCGCTACAGTTAATTATTTGAAGAAAAGAACGATTTGACAAAAATGGCATAATAGAAGGCAGCAGTAGGATTGAGCCCAAGAGCAACATTTATAATCTAGATCGCTTTCCAGCTCTGTTGAGCGCAAAACTACAAAGTTGATCTATTATTTAGATTTAGTTAATGTATATATATTTTACGTTGAGGTTCTGTTCTATACTAGAATTGTTTAGATTAAGTCCGCCGGTAGTATGGACGGTTAATATGGAATGTGAATTGTCAACCAAACAAGTCACCAACGTAGTTCTGTTACGATATTAAGCAGAGAGAAACCAACAAAAGGGCGTATCTTATAATATAAGATTTGGCACAACAGATTGAGAAAGATGTGTTAGAGTCGTTCATTTCTCTGCTTAATCCAATAATCGATCCCTAGAATTATTAGCAATTAGAGACTGGCAAGAGGCCGTTAATCGATAATCGGTTCCTATATAATTATTAGCAATTAAAGACTGGCACGAGGCCGTACAATATATGATAATCCTGGTGAAGCATGGCATAACAGATTTAGTAAGATGTGACGGAGTCATTCACTTCTTCGCTTTATCCGATAATCAGTCCCTTAATACCAGCAATTAGAGACTGACAAGAGGGCGTGCAGTTAAGAGTATTTTAATGACATATGTAGTTTAATTAGTAGTTCAAATGAGATAAGAAACAATCATTCATCGCTAATGACTTGCTGTTTCCTTATAAATATCAGTTCCTTCAAGTTGATTCCACAGTTCTCAGGTAACAATTTCTTATTGAACTTGGGGTGGAGACTTTTTCAATAGAGGTAAGTTGACTATCAATAGAACCAGAACTTTGAAATCCAAGACATGAAACATTCATACACAACATAAATGTACATGTGTTAGTCAACTGGCAAACCCAACTAATTTGGCAAAGCCACCTAGTAAAACGCTGTGTATATTTTCCATGTGCCAGGAGCCCAGTTAAAGCGCCAGTGCGACTCTAATAGGATGTTTAACAAATATCTCCCGAAGTGGAGGTAACTAGTGATTTAATACCTTTTTTTCTTATCCTTTTTTCTTACGTTTCAGCTGGTTGCGCAGAGGATGCAGACTCTCGTTCAGTTGTTAATTTTCCTTCTCTTGTCCGGTAATGTCTTTCTCATTTTGTTTTTATAAACAGGAAGAACTTAAAATTTACTTCAATAAATTATACTACTGTTATCATGTTTCTAGATAGACATATGATTTGGTTGCTCGAATGATAAAGTCGTTTATTTCCACTGCGTTCGTTAAGTGAGCACAATGTGTAAACACGTGTATGGGTTGTATGTACCTTAGTGTACATATATTAAGTGCAAATATACGTTTACGTGTAAATGTGCATGCTTTTTTAAGTGCCCGACTGCGCCTGTATGTTCGTGTGAAACGCGAGTCAATTCGAAAGCATCGATCGCCCTTGGGTTAGGATGAAAATCGGAGGTGTGGAGGGGGGGGGGGGGGGGGGGGTACTTCGAGCTCAAAAGGGTACGTATAACCGGGAGAAATATCTTTGAAATACCTTTAAAAATTACCTCTCGGGTAAAGGGCTACCCTAAAAATACGAATTGAAAGTTCACATTGTAACCCGGTAGGTAGCGGGCGAGTCGGCGCTAATTTCCCGGGTGTCGCCCCTAACGTAAACTACAGGAATTAAAAGTGCTCGCGCAAAAGGACGTTCACCAAAGGACTTTTGGCTTCACTTCTTGTTCAGTACGCTAGCTGGCTACAACAAGATAACTTAAATTTTTCGACAGCGTTGTGCGATTCAACCTTAACCTTATTGGCCTGGGCTTTTTTGTGGTCTCGTAGTTTGGGGGGGGGGGGGTTGTTGATTCAACCCCCCCTCCCCCCACCGTAATTTTTTTATTATTTATCCAAAAAGTGTGAAACTTGGGTCAACTAAACATTGTTGTAAGCCCTACACGTTAGTGGTGTCAATTTGTAATTAAAATACATGACGTCACAACATTTGAGTTTATTAGGGAGTTATAGCATTTCATGATTTATGTCGCAGAAATCAATGTGGGAACTATAAACTAAAGTTATTTCGATGAAAAAGGTAGAGAGAGACTTTGTGATAGCTAAAATTTTAACATGATTATCCATGGTATGAAGTATTGCTGACGTCATCAGCTAGTCCATCAGCAATTCAATAATTTGTTTTTTTCCTTTCTTTAGAATATATCATGATTATGTAATGATGTGTTACCGTATTTAGAAATGTAATAAATTTTGAAAAGCACAGATGTAAAAAACTTAAAATAATACTAGTACAAACCACTATTCTGTTGCCATGACAACATAGAACATTTATTGTTGTTGCATACAGTATGGACAAAATGATCGGATAGGAAATCTAAAATTTATTGTCAACTTGTGTTATATATCTTCATTATTTGATGTGCATTGCTTGGAACATTGCAAAAAGTCGTCTAAAGCTGCAACATAAATATGTAAAGGGAGCCGTTGCCAATGGCAACAACAAAAAACTGTTTTATCTCGGTCGCTTCCTAGTAAAAGTACAGACAGGAAATTATGGGGCTTGCTTTTTTTTTTTTTTTTACAGCAACATACAGTGAATATGAGTACCAAAAAACGTCATAAAAACAAGGGCAACGTTTTTCAAAGAGGTGATAATTTACCCACAATGCACCACTTCTAATAAAATCTTATAAGATAGCGGAAATTTGGACAAATCAGGTTTTGTTTTGGAGTTCCTAAGGTTTTTTTTATTAAACCTATCGATTTTAGAGTGTGGAAACATTTTAAAAATCACAATAACTAAAACTACAAAAACAGTCATTCCTTTCTTGGTTGCCATGGTAAGGGAAAAGGTCAAAACAATGGTACTTCCTAGCAACCCAATTTAGGGGGGTGGGATATTATGTGCCGCCACCCACCACCTTTTTTCAAATAAGCTGAATTTCAGGAGCAAATATCAAGTTTAATAAAATAGATATTGATAAAGTGCTTGCACCAACGCCTTCTTTGT
>JAOBAT010115623.1:0-14012 GCA_026413305.1 Hydrozoanthus tunicans
GGGTATGGGGATTTAAAGTTTTGAAATTTTTTTGGTGCCCCCCTCACTGAGAGCAATAAGTTATTTGAAGCTCCCCCACCCCCCACCCCCCTTTTCTGAGAATTGCAGAAGGGACTAAAATTCCCTGACCCCCCTAGGACTATTCTACATAGAACGATTTGTTTTTGTTTGGGACATGGTCTATTTATTTTGCAAATGTAGATGTTTCTTTCTACACTGTTTTAATATAAATACATCAAACTCAACATTTTATTATTATTTTTAATATCAGTTGTTCTTTTTGGACAAAATAAATAGTGTTTCAGTCTTCAATCTTGATACCATTTTATCACTGCTTCGCAACCGGACTCATCAGAAAAACCTCCTCTCAATTTCTCAAAAACCTGAAGTAATATCAAAATCCTTGTAAGCGTGAGAGTGATTCAACTGACCTGTGGGGATCCCCACAAGATCAAGACTGAGGAATGATGTCGACCCCACTCCCTTTTCCGAGTCTTTCGCTATCTTTGATAGCCTCCCCCCCCCCCCCTAATAGTTACTAGAGAAAATGGCCACCCCCTTATTCTCCCGCTTTTTTCCTACTCACCTCCATCAACTGTCATGTCACAGTAAACAGTGAAAGGGGTTGCAGTTCCCAAAGGGTTTATCCAGTATCTTGCATTGCCTGTGGAATAGCCGTGGTCTCGTATCTGCTTACACGATTTACCAGGGGACTTAGTAGAGGCTCCATCAGCACCTGCCAGCGAAAATTATACAACGTGATCACGTTGTACAATTAACAATGATAATAGTAAAGAGCAACACCGTGTCAACACACAAAGCCACAAGGTCACCCCGATTAGCTCCCGATCCCGTTCCGATTAGCTCATTCCCAGAACCACATACTGCGATTGATTTTATTACATTGTTGTTGAGAATTTCTCTTCCTTCACAAGACACGCATCGTCTCTATAATCTACCGCATCAAGCACGCGCAGCCAAGCCTTACAGAAAACAATGCCTAACTCAATAACTGATTTATTGAGAAGTTCTACAAGACTCGCCGCTCTCGAAGACACGCGGAATATGATCAGGAAAGTCATTGCTTCACAAGCATTTTCCGCGAAGTGGTTGGCTTATTTTTTTAGTAGTAATAGTAGTACAAGTAATAATAGTCACAGTAGTAACTCTAGGTTTGCCTACTTGTTTTCATTTCTGCTTTAATTCTCATTTTTAATATAGTTGTTGTTTGTATTTTCAAAATTTTAAAAGCGTAACAACAACAGTTCACGGTTGCCATCATGGTTACGGTTATGGTTGTGGTTAGAGTCGTTGTCACGACCGCGGTCACCATCACGGTTGCGGTCACAGTCACGGTTGCGGTCACAATCACAGCCACGGTTAAGGTCACGGTCACAGTTACGGTCACAATGACAGTCACGGTCACAATAACAGTCACGGTCACAGTAACAGTCGCAGTCATGGTCACGGTCGCGGTAACGGTCACAGTAATAGTCACAGTCACTGTCACTGTCACAATCAGGATTGCGGTAACAATCATGGTCACAGTCACGGCCGCAGTAACAGTCAAAGTCACGGTCAGAGTCACGGCCGCAGTCACAGTCATAGTCACGGTTACAGCCGCAGTAACGGTCACAGTCACGGCCACAGTCATGGCCGCATTCACGGTCATAGTCACGGTCACAGTCACGGTCGCGGTCACAGTCACGGCTGCAGTCGCGGTCACAGTCACGGCTGCCGTCACGGTCATAGTCACGGTCACAGTCGCGGTCAATGTCACAGTCACGGTCACAGCCGCCGTCATGGTCACAAGCACGGTCACGGGCCATACATTAGCTGTGCGTGACAAATATATTGAAAAAGCGCTCAACAAATTATGTGATAGTCCTCTTTTATTTGAGTCAATGGTTTATTTCTAAAAAAATGTTTTGCTACTGAAATACAGCACCTTCCCACATTTCGCAATTCTTTCCAAAAAATCCTGGTCTGCAGGAACAAACACTGGCGCTACAGCCTCGTTTTGGTGTACCTCCATTCAAACACGAGATCTGAAACTGGAAATAACACCTTTAACTCGAAGGCGGATTTTCATCCACAACCTAGCCTGTATACGAGCGGTTAGGTGTTTTATTTTAGCGCGGAAAGCTTACAAAGCAAGGTGTTGCCGCGACATCTTGGATTTCGTGATCGGGTGACATTTGGTGAGATTCAAGATGGCGCGGCAACGTCGTTCGATATCGATGGGAGTTTTTCTGCGCTTAGAGTTGTCTGCAAGCAAGCTATTCAGAACCTCATATGTTGCCACAATACAAAAATATAGGCTCGATAACCAATATTCAACATTGAAAAGAGGACAAAAAATGAATTAGAAATAAAGAAAATGAGAAGACGCTATATATTTCTATTATGATAATGGTACTTCAAAATTGAAAAGTAATTTAAAAACAAACGTTTTCGACTTATAAAGTCATCTTCAGGTAAAGAAGATGAATTTATAAGTCAAAAACATTTGCTTTTGAATTACCTTTCAGCTTTGAAGTACCATTTTGATATTCTAACTTATTTGGCGTTTTTATGCATACATTATGATTATAGTTGTAGTAATATTACTACTTGATATTTTCAACTTACGGTGGACAAAAGTTCCTGACAGAACTATATGTATCGTGTTTAACTGATTCTTATTGGCAATCATCTTTCCATGCTTTTTTTAAAAAAAATCTTGCAAACCTTAACGCCAAAGTAAGTAAATCCCTTTCTACTGAACAGATCATTTGGTTTTGATGAACGAGTTTCGTTACTCATCTCACAAATACCAAATGTCGGTGTGGCGGCAAAGTTGAACGAAACACATCGAATATCGCCGACGCATTCCATCATGCAGTCCAGCGAGGACAACGAGCTTGTGTTTTTAATCACGTTATTCATGAACGCAGAGCCTGGAAATAAGTATATGAGTCAGTGCATAACACATGAATCAGTGATAATAGTTTTATGAGTCAGTGTATAATAAGTATATATATGAATCAGTGTATGATAAAAATATGAGTCAGTGAAAACAACTATGAATCAGCATATGGTAAGTATATGAATCAGTGTATAATAAGTATGCGAACCAATGTATAACAAGCATGTGAAGAGATGTATAATAAATATTTGAAGGAGTGTATAATAAATATATGAATCATAGTGTAACAAGTATATTTTTAGTTTAAAATACAAATTACTACAAGCAAACAAATAATAATCTAAATACATAAAAATGAAACCTTTGTTAAAGAAAAGGGGATGTGAAACAAAAAAGTTGTACCTTTGATGACATCTTCAAACTTTCCTTGCTTGACTGAACATGTATTTGAAGCCAACGCAATGCATGTTAAAAGCCAGCATGAAATAAATACTTGCAGGGGTCTGTGTTTTGTTAATTTGTGAGTCATCTACAAATAATGAAGTTGATATATGTTATAAGATAACACTTGTTTTTAAAACAAGTTGTTTAAGGTGTATATATTGGAATCATGGAACTTAGTAGAAGTTTTTTGTGAAAGAAGAATGTTGTTTATTTCTTTAAAACAACTCTTTTGGTTGATGAGATATTATTTACAGTTAAATTACAAAACAATATTTGTTTCTTTGAAATACCAGATCAATAAACCTGAAACTTTGCACAAACTTCTAACAATAACACGAACACATGTTATAGATATAACTGTTGTTTTGTAATTTATCCATGGGTGCCTCCTACTACGGCATTACTTTGGTAATTTCCACACTTTAAAACTCGTAATATTTCAGCAACCAAAAGAGGTATTTTAAGGAAATAAACGACATTTTTCTTCTTTTTCAAAAACCTTTCTAACAGACTAAGCTCCGTAAGTCCGGATACTTTGGCTGCAAGTTTAATACTTATTTCAAAATAAAGTTGTAGTTTTTCTTATTATAAATTAAAGTTCTAGCTTTAAACTTTTTGTTCACCGGCGGAATTACTCAAAGTACAATGCACTCTAGTCTTCTTAATTAAAATGTATTTCCATAAAAAAACCTTTATCACCTTTTATTCACATCATACTGTAGTTTCGATTTAAACTAAACCCGGCGAAGTTTAAAACAGCACCAAATCGGGAGTCGAAAGCCTTGAAGCTGTTAAAAGGCACGTCTAATACCTTACCATTTAGGGTTTGACGGTGTTCCTTGAAGGTAAGTTTAAATCTCTAACTATATAATAGTGCTCAAGAAAATTCATTCTATAGAGTTAATAGGTCACTAACAGGTAGCTAGGTTTAAGCTGTGAATCTATCGGAGACAGACTTACTTTAGCTGAATGTTAAACCGGCAAAACAATACAATGCTTACTGCTCGCTCAAACTCACTTACGTACAACAGCTTAGAGGTAAATAAAGAGTGGATTTCTATCTGTAGCTTCTAAATTATTGACTAGAATGCGTTAGCAGCAGGATCTTTTTATCTCCAGATATGATTCAAATTTGTTTTTTATGTTTTCTTTAGTAAGCAATGAATAATTCATTATTGCCACAAAAACTGGCGTTACCTGTTAATACTCTGTTCAAATTGTAGTCACTTTTGGGGGTATTTTTGGCGCATAATGGAGAATTTGGCAGGCTAACTAGAATTTTATAAAATGAAAAATATTTTAGCAAGGCTAAATGACAAAACAATGAGAAGTGCGAACCAAAAAAGTTGTACAGTGTCCTTCAAAGTGATAACAACAACAGTGATAGAGTTTGTGTTCTTGGGCTTAAATACACGCTTTTTTTTTATAAGAACCAGTATGATTGGCCGCGGCTCATTGTAATTCTTAATCTTTTGGCGATTTGAGCCTCAAATTGTTCTTAATTTGTTCTTATTTCTATGTGTGGTTTAAATCGAAAAAAATTAAGATGCATGTATTTGTAACAGCGTTATTAAATGAAGTTTTTTGTTATTTTGCGTTGATCATTCTTTTACTACAAAAGCTTGACTGTTTCCCTATGAAGACACGGTATGCTGTATGCATGTTTACAACGAGTGTAAGGAACAACCTTCAGGGTAAGTGTTTAATTTGAAGCAATCATAATGATAAAAAGAAAAAAAAATTGCGAGTAATTTTTTGTGAAGCTAAAAAAATTGCTCAATCGAGCCCCGAGTCTTAGCTTATTCTTAAATTGTTTTTAAGTTTTGGTCAATCTGAGCCTCGTTGTTCTTACAAAGTTCTTCCTTCTTATAATAAAAAAGCGTGAATATATTTGTACCACCTTTCTCAGAGCTCATTCCAACCCTCACCTTTGGCTTGAGCTAAAGTAAATCTGAGTTGGGCCCAATAAGATCTTTTAATTGTTTTATAAACTTTCCCCCCTGCTGCTGAATGCTTTAACAACAGAAGTATAATAAACTAGATAAGCTATGTAAAATGCCAAACATTTTATCGCAACATAACTATATTGTGCACAAAACATAAACTCTGAATATAGAACTCGAATTTACTCATCATCCCGTTTTTCAAGGGCCTCACGCCAGACAACATTTAACGAACATGCAGTTTCCCTATGCAGGGAACGCCTTCAACTTATTTCACATTTCCATATTTTACAGGCGTTAAAACGAAATAAAGTTTACATTAAGGTCAAATTTTGGCACAAAGTAAGTGAAACAGGAAAAAAGGTTAATATAGGTGACAATGAAGGAAACGCCAAGTGTCTAAATAAACATAGGCCCTCGCAGAAAACACGAAGTTGTCAAGTAACTCTAGAACTATTCTATAATGTAAAATTAAAGCTTGTTTTTGAAAACCTGTTTTCAGTCATTTATTCATGATATTATATCTTTATCAATTTTTTACAATTTTTATTCATAAATTATGCACCTTTTCAAATCATGTATACGACTGTAATTTTCAAGAATTTTTAGCTTTAAAGTTTATTGTAAAAGGCCCACAGGGGAGAATTTAATAAAGTATTTTTGTATCGTAGTGAATTGAAAATGGAAAGTTTAACGTTTTAAAACGGCTCGTGTCACCTGCTAAAAATCGAAGTGTGTTTGTCTGTTCGGTCGCGGGGAAAGGAAGTTTTGGCCACGTTTTTTATTCGTTTTTCTTGGAAGGCTGCGGGAGCTTCTTAAATTTCTTCCATAGTCGGATCAGAGTACGAAAAAAGGAGCAAGACTGTAAGTCGCGCGGTTTAAACACTCGTTCAAATATTTCGAGACCCCTCATGTCTCCCGGTTTTCAACTAAATCTCCTGGTGATTTTTAATTTTCTCGGCTCTGAAAACACGTTGATTACTAAATTTTGCAATTACACCAGAAAATTTTCGTCTTTTTTGCATGACTCATTTTTGAGCTGTCGCTGGGTTTTGCGGTATCGTTTTTTCGGGGTCTGTAACATATAAGGGCAAAGGTCTGGGCATGATAGGAAACGACATTGCGCAAACCCGAAATCTCTTAGTTTTTTAACTCAAGGGGTTGAGTCTTAAGAGGCCTGACTCACTGTTCTATAAATTGCTCCCATTTGAAACTCGCAGTCGAACACAACTGAAAATGGCTTGTTATCAAATTTATTTCAAAAGTTCGGGACCATGAGTGTGAACCATTTCAATTACAAAGGCAAACAACATCCGACAGAGAAACGCAAAACACACACGGTTATATAAACTAAGTACAAAGTTGCTATTTGAGCGCGCGGTAGCCGCTCAAGGTATTCAAAAGACTAAATGAGCGAAAGTTTTCAATTTTCTTAAATAAAATCACAATTTCGGTCCCCGAATAAAGACTGTTTTAAGTGTTTTAATTTGGTTTGAGCGGAATGTTAAATCTCTTTCGAAGCGTTTAATGATAAATGGAAACTTCATCGAAGTCATGACTTTATAATGTTTTCAGAGCACAAAAAAAATTGATAAATATTTTGAACGTTTCTAATGCATCAGTCAATAATAACCCAAATAAAATAATAACATAGTTTGCTGGAATATTCATTCCATTTTTATGTCATTTCAGAAAACCCAAAAAGTTGCAACATTAATAATTATATTTATTTAAGCAAGTACTGGCCAAAGACACGGAAAATGCGTTTTATTGCGTTTATGAAATAACAAAAAAACAAATATCAACAGTAAAAGAGGCGCGTAATTTAATATCAACATTCAAATTCTCCTTGCATATACGTTATACGTCATCTGAAACTGTGAGTTTGAAGAATCGTTAGTTACAATAGAACTTCATGTTCCCTGGATCTGGATTGGAACAGTGCTTGATGGAACTGTTGAATCGGAATTTTGTTGCAGAGACTGTTCAAATCAAGCCTTTGTACACTCGGCCGACTAAAATTGGTAATAGATGTGCTTTAACATTTCTTTTGTTATAAATTTCTGAGAGACTCTTTTGAACTCCTCGTTCTTTTCTTCACTCTTCATATAAAAAGAAGAAAGAAGTCGGATATAAGCTTAAAAAATTTAAGATTTTGCATGGTACGTAGTTTGCTCTGAAAAGCGTTGTTTTCAAAATTTGTGTACAAATTTTTTTACTAATAAATACTATTCTTCATATATTCCTCGCGTTTGATGTGTCTGAATAATATTAAAACTCAGACGATTCAAATAGTTTATTACTTTCAACAATTAAAACCGCCCATTTCGTTGAGTACTTTGTATTTTTGCTTGGGCTTGCAATTGCAGCAAAAGTTGGCCGAGCTCCTATCGTCGGCGGCAGCAAATCGCGGCTTTTTCTCTTCAAGTTCTCCAGTAACTTTATTACCTGGCTCATTTTCTTTTCTACTTAGATTTAGATTAAAGTTTCGTGGTTTTTACTTTCTGTTTCTAAGAAAAAAAAACTGTTTTTGCAAGTGCAAAAAGATGGCAGCTGGCATCAGATTCAAAATGCTGTTGTTGTTGTTTGAAGTCAAATGTACTCTGATAAAGACATGGTGTTCGCCAATCAGCGCGCGAGATTCACGGAAGTTATTTTATAAAGGTGTTTATTCTCTCCCTATGTGTTATCTGCTTAATTAAAAAAAGAAATAGGTAGCGAGTCAAAAAAATAATAGAAGAGACGTTTTTGTGTTTTATAACACCTAGTAAATATATAGAATTAACTGTTATAATTGTCATGCATGCAGAGCTAGTATCCAAAGTACAGTTCGTAGTGACTGGTATTGTCGAAATTTGATGAGAAATGAGTCGAATTATCGAGTTATTTTTAGGTTAATAATTGCATTTTCATCCACTTTGAATTATTCATGATTGTTGCAAAATGACAATATTCAATTCATCGAGATAACTTGTCTTTTAAGAAACTGTTCAGTCCTAGTTAACAATCGATAAGAAAATTTATGCGGCCTTCACTATCGGAAGTTTCCTCATTGTAGACGTTTCGCGAGTTTTTCCACTTTGTTAGATTTTGAAAATAATATCCCGCTGTTTGTTGCTATAGCAAGTAAAACGATTCCTGTAAACAATGAATGGTTTGTAAAAGAAAAAAGAACCGCTCCTGGCACCTGCAGATATCTAGCTAGTATTAGCGCAAACTTGCTGGAACAGGAAGTATATCGAAAAGCAGGCTTTAATTCAATCGCGGTGAATATGACAAGGTATTTCAAATTTTCAATGATTGCTTTCAGTGCAATTCAGTTAACTCTCATTTCAGCCCAAATGAAAGTCTCGTCTACAATTAAAATGAAGAATTTCTTTCCGTATTTCAACTCGAAGTTAGACTTGTCAGTAGGAGGAAAGTTGGTGCTCGTTTCAGAAGAGATGGAATGTTGTTTTAACTGCACAAAGGACCAAACTTGTTTGTCGTACAATTTTGGCTCGAGTCGAAACAGCGAGGGAAAACACATCTGCGAGCTGCTACTAGCTGATAAGTACAACAACTCCCGACACTTTAACAAGAACAACGCTTTCCATCATTTTACCATTAAGGTATGTTTTACAGTCATAATTGAAGTAAAAGTATAGTAAAGAGCCAAGTTTTCTTTTGTTTTCTTAACGTCATTAGCAACAAACTATAAACCCTACAGTATGCAGGCAAAAGAAGCCATAGTTTTCAAAACTGTGTCGAGCCGAATTTTTTTTTTATCAAGACCCCCTTCGGCTAAGAACCTGGTTGACTCAGGCTGAATAGCAGTGAGAGATGCATGTATTAACTGCTTTCAAAGTTCAGCTGTCATGCACGTTAACTTAAGACTAAAAATACAAACTCAACTGCACGAACTGCTCTATGAATGAAGAGTCGTTTATGAACATTGACCTTGGCTGTTTTAGTTTGCAGTCTCATACTTTAAAAGAAAACGTGCATTGAGGAGAGCTCTGGGGTTTTAATTTTAGGTCGTCTTTTGGAGCAGTTTTTTGGTTTTCACTCAAACAAACTTTGGTTTTTTGGTTTGTTTGTTGTCCTTTGCGTCTTGCAGTTTTTCCTTTGTTCAGCAGTCAGATTTTCGGATTTAAAAACTGAGAAGCATAAACTTTCGGGTTAGATGGTTTTTTTTAATCAAGATTTTAAAATAACCTCCTTGATTCAAACATCTTACTCAACTTCCTCACAATCCAACAAAAGTTTGGATGTACCCGAGCCTTAACGTTTAAAATCCATTAAAATAAAAATTCACAGAGATCTAGAGAATCTGTAATCCTCAAACTTGACATACACAGTATTGTTAATACAAGGAAGAGTTTTACCAGTTTTCACCTTCCCTGAGTATCTTTTAGCGGTGGAAGGTTCGCACTGTGGTGAAATGTTTACAGCCGCCATTTTTATCGGAATGTTCAATTGTTGAATTACATTATATTTTCTCAGAGCCCATGTGACACGCTTCCGTGTCGAAATGGAGGATCTTGTTTTCCCCAATATAAACTGGATGACTACGTCTGCGAGTGTACTGAAGAGTACTGGGGCCGAGACTGCCAACACAAGGGTGAGTAAAGTCGTAGATGAAAATATTACACGCTTCACCATGCAATACCAGTTAAGTCCACATTCATTCCTCTCATAAAACAAACCAAAATTCTTTTGTGAGATTGAAAATTCTCGTTTCCACGTAGGCGGACATATTTAGGTACTACGCGGTGATGCATAAGCTTGAAAATTAAGTTACTTAATTAGGTTTCCGTTGCTTTTTGGATAATAATTTATATACCACAAGTTTATCATCGTATAATCAGCCTTGTTGATAGAATAGATAGTTCTCGAAGTATCAGTCCAATTTTACGTACACATTGAGTTTATAAAAAATTTTTTTTCAGTGTTGAAGTCCTGTGCTGAGTATAAGGAGGCTGGCCACACCACGACCGGTGTATATCCTCTGATATCACCCGATGGTCTAGGGCGCTTTAGCGTATTTTGTGATATGTCCCGTAATTCCGAAGGAGGAGGTAATTGATTTGAATTTGTAGATTCAACTCATAATGGATGATACATTATTTAACAGTTATTTATCACCCACGTATTCACTGTGCCTGAGGCGAATAACTGTTTCAGTAAAATTACTCTGGTAATAAAATTGCCAAAGATTTATAAATGAAAAAAATTACTTCAAATTGTCGTTTACTCATTTGTACGTATCGACATTTGAACCATTTTGACACTAGGAGTTTTATCTTTCACTGATTAGCACAATTTTCATCGGAATATTGCATTACCTTTGAAAAAAGTTATTATAGAAACTTTGTGCTTTTAAGATCAGCGTTTTCCAACAAAACGTGAGGCGGCCATTTTGAAAATTGGTTTGCACGCCGGTTATATTCACTTCGCGCTAAGTGAATATACTCAGCCGGCATGATACGTCGACGTCATCCAGCCTTAACCAATGAGAGCAGTAAAATCTCTATATGATTATCTGACTATTTTTTGATAAATATACAATTTATACATGATTCATGAGCCAAAACTTTAAGATTCATGATTCATTTATTTTTTTGTCCATGATTCACGATTAACAGTGTGCGAGATGATGTGATTCATGATCATTCCTTCACTTTTTTAGCCGTGATTCATGCCTCCACCCCCGATCTAGTCCAATCCTCAAAGACTTCAATATTTCTAGACTGCCAGTTGCATGAAATGAATTTCTGCTATACATACCCAAAACTTAAATGTTCAACCATTTCCGATGCAGGCTGGACGATGGTGTTTAAAGCGCGTGGAGGTTTCAGCTCACCAACACTACATCAAGTCTGGACATCTTCCGGTGCAAGAAACGAACACGTCACTTCCGCTCTCGATGTAACTGGTTCGCTTAATGATCATTACAAGAACCGCATTGTTGATCAGTGGGAAACATTTAAGCCAACTTCGGTAAGGAGGACCGCAAGAAAACATGTAACGGTGTTTCAATCTCGATCGGAACATGCAAGTTTGTTAGATACTCTGGACAGCCATTTAAGAGTGAAAAAGTTTTTGCTGTGGTGTCTTGCAAACAATGAGAAGTAGAGCCAAAGATAGCCTGATTGGGCAGCAGTAATTCGATATGATTCATTTGCTAAGTCATGGCCCAGCAATGCAGTGCGTTTTTCTTAACAGATTAGAAAGTTAATACTTTTATTTAACAAAAGCAAACGTAGTCGAGGCAAAATTAGGAAAGCGGGTAAAATAGGCCAATTTTGCAGTAAGAGAGAGAGAGAGAGAGAGACAGACAGACAGACAGACAGACAAACAGACAGACAGACAGACCGACAGAGATACAGACAGAGACAGAGTAGACAAAACAGAGAGACAGAGACAGGTCAGGGAGGGGGGAGGAAAGGAAGGGTGGTGGGGAGGGGATGGCTATAGCTAGTTTAGGAACAAGATGCTAGAGATCTAAGCCACATTGATAGCGCGGAAATGTCTGTCATCTATGTCGAATTTAAAGTGCCTGTACTAATAGTGGCTGCTGGTTCACTGAAACACGCATGCGCGATTTTTTCCAGTCGCACCCCACAAGTGTTACACTTGCACTGAACTAGAAATCTAATCATCGATGTTAATTACTGTAAATCCTTGAGCAAGCGCCGCACCTAGGCCCCAAACGTATAAAAGCGCCGCCCCCGAACGAACGCCGCATCTCGCAGGCGTCAGAATGACCCTTTCACACTGATCACAGAATCAGAAACTGAAGATGCGATTGACCCCTGACCCCTGCCAAATTAAGTGTAGATAGTGACAACAACGTTGAAGATTGACATCGATTGATGTTTTGACTTCTAATCGCTAAGGCCGCAAACCCAGAAAAAAACACAATACCCCAAGTCTTTGAAGCGGCTGTCTTAGGCGCCTCTATTTGCTTCCGGTCCTCTGGGGGTAAACTGATCATTGTAAAGAGCCTTTGAGCATTCATTTGGAAAAGGCGCTATATAAATGCACCACTTTATCTTTTTTTACTTTTTGTTTTTTCACTTTTATGTGCTCATGTTATCCCTTTATTTGAAAACTGGTTAAATAATACATCGACTGCTCACTTAGCTTAATTCTTTTTACGTGATTAATTAACTTGTCTTAAATAAGTGCCACACCAAAATGTCGGTGCAGTTACGGCGCTTACTGGAAGATTTATGGTATGTGAGGCCTATATAGACAAACATGAATACCAAACCTATAGCGGAGGGCTTGGCGCAGTGGAAAGGTCTTTGCCTCCCAATTCTTAGGTCTCCGGTTCGATTCCCGGCATGGTCGATGGTTGAATTTTTAGATGACCTTCTTTCCCGCTAAAGGTCACTCGGCCTTCCATCCTTCCGGGGTCGGTAAAATGAGTAACAGCATACATGGACCGCTTTGAAACGGCAGCCAATTGCGCCTTTAAATGCTTCCAGATGATCGGATCATTTTAAAGCGCCTTTGAGCATGTACATGGAAGGGCGCTATAAAAATGCACCACTCTACTTTACTTTGTTCGTGACTAGCTGTTTGCATATAGGATAGAAATAAAAGCTCGATCTGTCGCTAAAGCATAAAGGAAGCATGCATCGCTAAGCTGTAGTCCAAATATCAATGCTCTCGCAAATATTGTCTTTCAGATCCGCCTCGTTCTGTACGCTGCAGGGAAGGAGTTAATTTCGTTATTGTTCAACGCCACTGGAAGCAGCAACACAAACTGGTTTGAGATCAACCGCGTTCAAGTCTCCCCGTGGGTGGATCTGAAGACAGAACCTAAGAATTTCTTCGCGTTTCTCTCTTACAGTCGTTGGTTTTACATCAGCAGGAATCATGGTGGGTGTAATGAAGACGCTGGCTGGCTGACAACAACCGACACCCCCTGTTCCTGGGAAAACCGTTTACCAAGGGCTTCCATCATGTACAGCAAACTTAATACTTTCACCACCTGGAGTAACTATGGTAAGAGTGCGTAGAAAGGCTTAAAGGGGTAGTAAACTTGTTGTCTTAAAGCTTTTCCTATCACCTCACGGCGACGAGAACTTATTTATCACATTATATCCACCCGCCGACGCATTCAAAAGTTTTTTTTTAAAAGTCCTCTATACCTAAGTTTTAAGGGGTAGTAGTTCTAAGCTTTATTTGCATGAAGTAAAAACGTTTTACATATTTCCAAAGCATTGTAAGAAATAACTAGTTAAAATTACTAACTAGTTAAAGTTGTGCTAATTGTATAATACATATCATTTAACAGTAAAAAAAAAATTATTACTTGAACAAAAAGGTATTCTGTGTATCACACTGTATGATTTACATAAAAATTTGTTGTTAAACATAGATCATATTTTGATTTCAATGATGTTTTTTCTCTTTGATAAATATTTGTGAATACATTTTTTGAAATGTTAATTGCCGAAATTCTATCAGCTGGTGTAAATAGCATGGTTAGTGCTTGGGACTGATTATCTTTATTGAAATCTAATACTTTTGCTAACTTTTGGAAGAAAATTTCCCGGATATCGGCATATAAACTGCATTTAAAAAGTAAAAGAACTTCGTCTTCTATTTTAGACTGCGAGTAGTCCCCTCTTTTCCTCCAGGAGTTCGCCGAAAACCTCGAGCGTCGAGAAAGCCAAGATGGCGGCGCGCGAAAACTGGGGCGAGGATTATTGTCCTCGCCC
>JAOBAT010115634.1:0-31146 GCA_026413305.1 Hydrozoanthus tunicans
AGATAAGAAATAATGTGGAGACATAACTCAGAAAAAAAACAAGTTCCACTGATGGGAATCAAACCAATAAATTTTTTCTTCCGCCACTTATGGTCCCATGATCTTTTAATTTCGCAGGACGGCTACTTCCTTGACGCCTAATCGAAATTCAGTTACAGAACAGCAGGCGCACCAGGTAAAGGCATAAAACCCTTTCTTTGTTTATGGTCATAACATTGACAATAGAGATGAATGAGTGCGACAGTGCCTTTCAGACCGCAAGTTTCAGAGTCGAACCCAACAAAGCAGGTATTCAATGACGTTATTATACGATCTTCGCGGTTGTGTACGCAGTTTAAACAATTGCGAAAGAGAAGCTTGAAAAAAGTTCAGGTTTCAACAATGGTAGTTGAAAAAGTAGCAATTTCGACAGTTGTAACAGAAGGCAACTATAATGATAGAGAAAGTAGAAGAAGTCATATGAGTTGTAATGGTAAAAAAAATAAGGCGATTGTTTTTCTACTATTTTGGTTTAATTGTGGTTGATACGGCATGTCGGTAAATTCAAAAGCGTGTTTTTGCCTCACAGTAAGTGTTTATGAGAATGAAAAGTGAAATAGTATGTAGTTGCAATGTGTAATTACACTACAAAGTACTTCAAAAATATTTTTTACTTTATTTTTTACATGCTCATGAAATCAATTTTCTGTTTAGATATCTAAAATTGTTTATTCCTCCCGTCAACCAGTTTCACTTGAAAACGGTGTCAGTCGTGTCCCTAAGAGATCGAGTCAGTTTGAGTTTGTTAAAGCTTATTATAAGTTCTTTCAGTTTTCAAACACTAATCTGGAACACTTTGTGTTTTATCGTAGGTTCTGCTTCCACATAACGGCTACACGGAGATTTTTGTGACAGAGGTACTAATGAATTGTTGAGTTTTTCTCTATGTAACTCGTTCAGAGGACAGCTGTTGTTATCCTATATTCCGAAAAGCCTCAAATGTTGTAAGCGAGAAGCTGATTTTACAGAAAAGGAACTGCAGCTTTCTTTGTTCCGAGTTCTACCAACAATTGCTGGGAAGGGGGAGACTGACAATCAAGTGTTTAAGTTAAGATAAATTAACAAGGATATAGGTAACAACTTCAAAATATATACTGACGGACACTAAAAATCGACGTTTTGACAATATCAAGCTGTCATTTTAACTGGGAAGCGAAATATAAATGACTAATGTAGTAAATGTACAAAATTATAATGAAAGAAGTGGCTTTTACTTAGTATCCCACACAACCTTATGATAATAATGATAATGATAATAAGAAGAACAAGAACAAGAAGAACTTTAATAATAATGAAAATAGATAATTAAAAAATAATGGTAATAATAAAAACAATAGTAGTAAGCGATCATTGTTGGAGGCTTGGCTTTCGCAAAATATTCAGCACACAACGTATCATGCAATAAGTGCTTATGCTAGCTAAAACACATAGTTTGATTATTAATTGATGTATCATATTTAGCAATGATGCCCAACTATACATTGCACATTAATGTACCTTGTAACCTACCTTACTGTACTCTTATCTTGTATTACTGTCCTTATTGTATCAATAAAGTTGAAAAAATAATAATAATAACAATATTACTAATAATAATAGTATTAACATAATAACAACAATATTGATAGTAATAAAAGTTTGAAGATTGTGGAAAGTCAAAAAGGTAGTAGTACCTGTATTGATAGGAGCCCTTGGAAGTGTAACCAAAGGAATTGATAGGTAGATCAAAAAGCTTGGGATAACGTTAAATGTTTGAGTAAAGCAAAAAACCGCCTTGTTGGGAACTGCAAGGATGTTGATGAAAGTCTTGGAAATGTGAAGAAGAGATGATTCTGTTGGCCCTTGGTCATTCGTTATTACTCGCCTAACGGAAGAAATGTCGGCAATAATAACAGCCAGAACATGCACACATGACGTAAATGTAATAATAATAATAATAGTAATCATAATCATAATCATAATCATAATCATAATGGTAGTAATGATAATAATAATAATGATAACGATTATGGTAATAATAATGATAATAATAATTATAATCTAATAATAGTAGAGAGGGTAACACTAGACAGTAAGACTAATGAACTTATGGCAATTTAACTGTTGTTTTAAAACTGCTTTGTAGGTCGTTGACGCTGGCCACATGTGGGCTCAGCTGGGAGACCAGGAGACCCAGGCCAAGATCACCAGGTTACAAGCCGCTATCAATCAGTTTGAAGGACAAAACCTAACTGTATGTAAACAAAAGATAATATCTTAAGTTTGTTTTGTTAGGGCTCGCTGGGCCCTGGAATTTCGTAAGAATTTTAGTTTAACACTAAAGCTGTCAGTCAAACCGTCAGTATGAAAATCCTAAACTAGAGTACAGAACCAAAACTTCCAAACTGCCAACTGATTTAGAAAGCTGTAGTATACTCTTTAGTGTGTTCCTCTCGAAGGGAAGAACATTTGTGCAGCATCTTGTATCTGTAGCGTATTCTTCCAAAAAGAAGCCCAAGCACTGAATCTAATCATCTATGCTGCATCCCGTATCTGTAGCTTATTCTTCCAAGAAGAAAAAAGCCTAAGTGCTGAAACCTGATTATTTGTGTTGCATCCCGTATCTGTTGTTTATTTTTCCAATAAATAGGAAGCCAAAGCGGTGAAACCTCAATAATTTTGTTGCACCCAACATTTATAGCTTATTTTTCCAAGAAGTAGGAAACTCAAGCGCCAAAATCTAACCGCTTATGCTGCATCCGGTATCTGTAGCAAATTTTTCCAAGAAGTAGGAACCTGTATCTGTAACTTATTCTTCCAAGAATTAGGAAGCCCAAGTACTGAAATCTATTCATCATTGTTTCATCCTGTATTTTCCCGAGAAATATGAAACTCAAGCGCTGAAATATAACCATATATGTTGCATCCTGTATATGTAGTTTATTCTTCCAAGAAGTAGGAACCTCAAGGCGCTGAAATCTAATCATCTATGTTGCGAGCCCCAGCTTTGGAACCTAGCATCTTCGTTTCACACAGTACCTGTAGCATATTTCTCTCAAATAAGTAGAGACCCAAGCGCTGAAATCTCACCTTCTATTTTGCATCCTGTATCCGTAGCGTATTCCATCAAAAGAAGTCAGTGTAGGAATGCTGTGCCTGGCTGAGTTTTATGGAGAATTTTATAGAGCCCGGGTTATTTCTACAAGGGATCCGTCTACCAATAGTAAACAAGTGCAGGTACGAACCTCGCATGGTTTCGGTAAGGGTTTCTCCTTTTCATTCCAAGAATTATATGCAGTGGTTTAACTACTACTTAGTTACCCAGCTTTCGTCCGTCACTGTTACTGGGTACTTACTGAAAACCACTTGGGGGTTGAGGATGTTTCCATTGTCATGCAATGAATCGCTCTCTTTTTTTCAAATCTAAAACCATACTTGTGAATAACTTGAGAAGGCTTTGCTAGCCTTAAAGTTTGTAGTATTGAGAAAAGAAATGACAAGAAAAACCGAAACTTTTTGTGCGCTCGCTCTACTCAACCATCTTCATCCTTACTCAATAACCTCAGGATGTGAATAAGGAACAAGTAACTGATTCGATAGATGTTCCATTGTGCTCACTGAACCCGTTGTGTTGTTCAGTTGGTTGGCATCAACTTACGTTTTCAGTGGAGGCGGGCTCGGTTTTGACACATGTACCTCCTACTTCCAACACAACTACAGGCGTTATCAATACCATTTCATACGACAGCAATCCAAAACGTTTTTAGCATATTTTAATGTTAACATTTTCGTATCTTTTAATGATTTAGGCTTTCAAGTAATGGTCCGCCTAAGAACTAGGCAGCCTCCCATTGTTCTGCGGCATTTCGCTTTTCCCACGCCAGAATGTTTAAATTTTCATTCTGCGAACACATCAATTTGTATACAACTTAGTTTTAAAGTAAAAAGCAATAAAACTCTATTTTAAAGTAATTTTTCTTTTGTGCTACAATAATTTAGCCAATCATAGAACTCAAGAACAAAAGCAAAGAAAACCTTTCAACTTTCAATGTTCCCCACATGAAATTTTTCTTAAACTTAAAAATAGAAATGTTTCAACTAAGAAGGATTTAATGAGTGTACTGGAGACAAATACATAAGCTTACTCATGAAGATACGGTCAATTTGTAAAGCTTAGCCAATCAGATCAACAGTTTAACAATATCGCAGGTAGCACCTTTCTGCATTCCATTGCCGTTGACCTGCCTAGTTTTTACTCGGACCGTTTCTTAAGTGTACTGAATTAGTAGTTTATTACTGTTACCAGATTTAACATTGAAACAAAGTTCTGCTTGATCTCGATTTGCATTTCTCTAGGTTCACTATTTGGACTGGGGAAACACTGGCGTTGTGGAACTCGGCCAGATGCGCCAAATCAGTCTCGATTTGTTGCAGCTACCATTTCAGGCTTTCGAGTGTGAGTTGTGTGAAGTGAAGTCAGTTTACAGCTCTCACTCGGGCATCACATGGAGCTCACAGGCTGATGATCTGGTCAGGGAAATTACCAACAATAAGAGGCTAGTTGCAAAGGTATAGACTGTACCACTGCTGTCACAAAAGATGAAAATGAGTATCCACACGGTTCTGAAATCTTGCTTAAGCCCGGGACACACTAGACAATTTTATACGCCGATCGCAGCGAATTTGATCGCCAGCGAAACGTGGCGTGTTTTTAAAGAGCTCGTATCCGACATGCTTGACATGGGTGATTTTATACACAAGTCGCTACGATCAGGGAAACTTGCCATCGCGGTAGTTGACACGCTAAACGAATTTGAGCGAATTTCGCCAATTGTAGCGATCGACGTATCAAGTCGACTAGTCTGTCCCCGGCTTTAGGGTGGAGGCGAAAGGTAACCTTACTTTACTTGGGGTCAAGATGAAAGGTAACCAGGCTTTTACTTTGGTTCGAGGCAAAATGTAATCTAGCTTTTATATGGGGTGGAAGTAAAAGGTAACCTAGTTTTACTTGGGGTCAAGATAAAAGGTTACCAAGCTTTACTCGGGGTCAAGATAAAAGGTAATCAAGCTTTTACTTGGGGCCGAGGCAAAAGGTAACTTAGCTTTTACTTAGGGTCAGAAGAATGGTTGTCAAGCTTTTTGGGTCGAGGTGAAAGGTAACCAAGCTTTTGCTTGGGGTCAAGGCAAATGGTTTAGCAGGCTTTTGCTTGGTATCGAGACGAAAGGTAACCTGGCTTTTGATATGGGTCTTGGCGAAAGGTTACCAGGCTTAGTTCAGGTTTTACATACATACGTGTGCGGCAGAAAACCCTTCCTTCTCCAGTTTTTAATTCGATGGCATAACACTGTAGGTGTACTAAAAATAGAGAATGTGAACAGTGTAAGTACAGTAGTACTAGTGGAAATACAAAGAACGGCCTTCTAGTTACCAATATTCATACTGAAGTGTTTAACTAGAATGTAGAAGTTGGGATTTTCCCAAAGGATGATGTGAATTAAGTCTTAAACTCTTCGACTGAAATAAGGAGTACAGATTTACTTGTTGCAATTAAAACATCTAGTTTTATGTACCAACGGTGTTTTTTTTCAGATTTATTCACAACTTCGTGGAGTGTTGCGGGTTGACCTGTATGACACCACAACGGAGGAAGACATTCATATCAACCAACTGCTGATAAATGAGGGTCATGCAGAGTTCATGGAAGAGCCTTACACCTCTAGGGTACTGCTGAGAATTTTAACCTTTTTTGTTCTTGACAGAAAATAGAATTTAGATTTTTTAGTATTTATCTGACAGATGCCAAGAAATGTTCTTGTGTTAGAAAAATATTCTATAATGTCCGTGATATTTTTTGTATATCCTCAGTTGGAGTGGCTTTAGATCTTCTTATAATTTTAAATAATTAAATTAGCCGCCTCTAGAACCGATTCAATGGTGTAAACGTTCCCGTGAAGGGCATTAAAGATACGTACTTTAAAATTGTTCTTAGAGTCCCTATCAAGCTTATTTTTTAAGCCGTTCACGCCGTTCCTGTTACATTTTTTAGACCTTAGGCGTGCAACGATGACGTAGCAGGAGGCGTATGATGTGACACAAGGCATACAGCAGAGATTATCTTTTTATCTCAAAAAATTTCAATTCTGGCTAAAGTAGTCACATTGTTATAACTTTAACCCATGAATTAATCCCTTGAAAATTTTTGAAATAAAAATTTTATAACAGTTTTTTAGCAGAAATGAATATTTTTAAACAAAAACCACATAACTCATTGCTGCTACGTCACAGGTTACCAGTCCCCGACCTACTCGGTCAAAATTCACATTTCGATCTTTTTTTTGATTAAAAAACATACTTAGACGTGGAAATTGCCTTTGGTTATTCAAATTTTAAGTTCACAGATGACAACAGTTTTAATCTAAAAAGTAAAAAAATAAGCTTGATGTGCACTTTAACTAAATGTCCAAAGGTTTCCGGCAATTGGTTGGGGCTCAAGACGTCACGAAACTGTTAGTTAGATGTCTGAACAAAGTTCACTTCTTCTTCATTCTTAGATGGCTCACCAGCAGGCCGAAAGAATGTCCGAATCTCCTATCGTGGAAGAGGATGACTCTGGGTGGATGGAAACCGCCGCCTCAAAAGTTGCTGCGAATGAGGAAGAAGCGACTAAGGTTTACAGTTTCATCCAGTGTTCATAATATTTTGATACTTGTAACTGTAATTTATGGAAAATAAGAAATCGTTCAGCTACAGAAAACAGTTGGCATCTTCGACAGAATGATTGGCTAGGGTATATGTCTCCCACCCAATGTCGGTTTGCAGACACATTTTTTCATTAGGGGTTTCGAACTTTCGTCTGAGAATGTAGGCTCTAGGGAACCAGTGCGCGGTTGATGTATTGGTGTAATGTGATCATGTTTCTCTCTACAAGAAAGGTTTTTTAACAACAGAGTTTCAAACTAAAGTTCAAGGATCTTCAATAGTTCTCGAAAATACTCTAAAACAATTCGGCGCAAAATAAGATTTTTTCCCCCTAGAAGATACCATCTAAGATAAACATATCTGTAATTTTTACGTCTTTTTGATAGTTCCAGAAGCGACAACTTTAAACTGCTTTTGCTTCTATTATCTTTAAAAGATATGCTTTGACTTTGGTGGCCCAAAAACCCCAAAGACACCAAATCTCTGATTTTGACCCCATAAAGGAACAACCATCATCCCGCCGTTGTAAATGGGAGTCCCCCCTCCCAGGACTGGCCGGTACTTCTTGACGATCCCTTCCATTATTGCTGATACCTCTTGATGAGCATTGCTAAAGTTGCTGATGCCACTTCATTATTCATGCTATGTTTACTAATATTTCTTTATATCCTGCGGTGTTCTTGAAGATGTTATTTTTTGCTTCTTGAAGGTTAGGCTGAGTGGACCCTTCAACCCGTATGAGTTGAGTTTCTACTGCATCACCGCAATTGGCAGGTTGAGGTACTGTAACGTCACCATGGCAACATTAGAAAATTATGTAATGAATAAGGAAATTTTGAAGATAAAATCTGATGTGTCTGTTTCAGAAGATGATTTATTCTAGTACGAAGGCTTCAACTACCAAACTAAGTTAAAGGGTGCTGTTCACAACCAATCTAAGGTGTTTGACTCAAAATAGTGTGGATAGCCTTTCTGTGTTGGTAATTAATAAGGATTTAACTTACCTATTTTGTTATGATGAATGGTTCAAAACGAAGGTAAAATCTAAAAACACTTTAGTGCAATACAACAACGATGTTATACAATTGCTCCCAATCAAAGCTTTTTGGCACCTGTTTACAAAGCATACAGTTTACAGCGTATCGATAGTCCATTATATACGGCTTATAAAGTCATTCATTCAGATTTGCCCTCAGTTAATGGTTGACAGGCCTTGAAACCGGGATCACCCCACAATCAACAAGTGTTGTGCGTTCTTTTAACTCCCTCGATACGTGATCGAGAGACTGGCCCACGGTTTAACGTCCATATCCAAAGGTTTAACCATTTGGAGATGTAAGAACAAAGAGAGTACCTTATGTTCTGAGTTAAACAACTAATAGGCCTTATGCATGTTGACGCCAAACTAGTCAATTCACCCCCAAGCCTCGTATTCAAGAAATAGGTGTGAGCATTTTGCACGTGCAAACCGTGTTCATGAAGGAACTCTTTTCGTTTGTTGTCGCTTTGGAGTTTGAGTTATGAAATACTCACACTTTTGTGATTCTTGAAAGCGAGGCTTGGGGGTGCTTGATGTAAACATGCATAAGGCCTATTATCTTATTGCTAAGTTGATGTAAGCTCATCATTTTGTGTGGATTCTTCCACCAACTTGGATATCATCAAGATAACGTGTTAAGATTTAATAAACTGTTAATTTTGTTCTGTAGAGCGGCAAGAGTGGAAAGGGATTCTGTGAACAGTGTAGTAATAAGTGACTCGCCCCAGGACCAGCATCAGAGGTTTCTTGTTGCAGGAAACGTCGGCATAAACCAGACTGGAACCAACATGATTGCCAGGTGAGTTTGGCATTTCAAAGATTGCAAAAGTGTTCGCATTTGCGCACACTCCTCTCCACAGTGCACGTTTCCTAGAGGAGTGTGGGGGAGGGGGTTGGGATTGCCCAGCTTGTTTTTGATTGGTTGATTTTCTCTCCCTGCCACTGTAGTTCCCTCGGTAGCTCAGTGGTTCGAGCACCTGCCATGTTACCGGGGTTTCCTGGGTTCGATTCCTGTTTGGGGCAGATTGGAATTTTTATTCTGTTCGCTTTTGCCTTTGGTTAATCATAGCGTGTCAGAGTTGATCTCTCTGAAGATCACTTTGTCCACTTTGGTTATCGCGTTAGCACATCTGTGCCATTTTAAAATGAAGTTGAAAAATCGTTATCTGTGGATATTTTCCTTCCCTTACTACAAGAAGCGTCAGCGGCGCAATGGCCGAGCGGTTAGCGTATTCAACTTGTAATCCTAGGGTCGCGAGTTCGAGCCCCTGTCAGACAACTGTGTTTGTGTCTTTGAGCAAGACACTTTACCTGACTTTGTTCCAGTCGACTCAGCTGTATAAATGAGTACAAGTTCTGCTGGGGGCTAACCTGCGATAGATTAGTGCCCTGTCCAGGGGGAGTCAAAGACTCTCACCCGCTTAACACTACAGAAACCGGAGATAAGCGCCGGCCCTATGAGCCATTTAGGCTCGAGAAAGGAATTAGCTTTTAACTACAAGAAGCACTCTCCAACAATCTGGTATCGCACCACAGTTACAATTTAGACAGTGTTTACATGATTCCGAATCGAAATTCATTCAGGAAAGAAAACTTCAATCTGGTGCTAGAACCAGGCTGAGTTCATACCGAATCAAGCCATGAAAACTTTAGAAGTATCATATAAAAAATGCAGTGATTTGTATGGAACCGGAATGAACTCGTACCGGAGTGAATCTCCATTCGGTATCATGTAAACACCGGCAAATATTAATGCTGAAATAATTTCTTAACACATTAGAGAAACTACGCTGATGCCTAACATCCATGGTTTGCTGGCGATGGTGGCACTCTTGTTTGCTCCATGTGCAGAATGCAGGTTTGTACACAACAAGTTATAAGCCTGAATAGCTCCTTTTCTCATTCAAGATACCGCTGATTAGAATTGACTGTCGGCGCAGGTGCACAATCTAAGTCTCCAGCTGAAGCAAAAAGGTTAAATAATTCCAGCGAAAAAAGGTGTTATTTGTAACTCAGTATATTGTTCTTTTTACAATTCAGTTCCTCCACGCTTGAATTTGTGAATATTTACTTCAGTTCGTGACTAAGGCTGTGGTAGTGTGCCCACAGCCTACTTTGTCAGCGGTATCTTGAATGTTAAAAATATGTATTTCTTTGGTCTTTGTTTAATGTTTCTGTTTATTGTCCTAATTTCGCTAATAGAAAACCAGTTGTTTAGAGAAGAATTGTAATAAATCTATTTACCCGCCGTTTGCATGATAAAGTAAACAATACATCTTCAGCTGGGAGTGGGTGGGAGGTGTAGATCGTGTCCAAGTGCCTATGACATGAAACATTTTCTTATATTATATTGCTAAATAAAAAATAGCGTTGAATAATTTTTGTTAGTAAAATTACTCAGGTGATTATAGAGTTTCCGCTGCTCTAATTGGTGGAGGCTGATGCACTATCCCGGCTATATCACTTCGCGCGGAGTGATTATAGCCGGCCTTTGAACAAAACGGCTGCCTCGCATTGTTTTGTTAATGTGTTCGAGGAGGAAATTAACGCAATGAAAAAAATGCTGTTTCGAAAAAATACCAAATGTGCAACAGAGTTTGGGAGAATGGTTTTTAAAGATTATACAATAGCAATACGCCGTTTTGCACTAATTAATGAAAAAGGAAAAGTTTTAGATGTCAGTAAGCGCGGCGATTGAGCAAATCAAATGACAATAAAACACAATTTTGCACAAACTGATTATCCTTTATTTGGTAGAATGGTTACAATAACAAACCCAATTTACAACAGAATTTGAAAATATGTAGGTGAATGACATTAATCAATGCCCTTAAAGTTTTGGGTGTCCGTTAGGAGAAAAGACAGAACTTTTATAAAAGAACAAGTTTGCTGTCAAATTATGGCGAGCGGCTCTGGATCGCAATATCAAGGTCAACACTGTACATTAAGAAATTTTCATTGCGATAACAAATTATTTAGTGAGGCCAATAAAACACCGAAATCCTACCTAAAACAGCTTCAAACAACAAAAGCAGCTTCGTCGCGTTTTAGCACTGAATCCACAGTTCCTTCAAGCAACCAACCATGCATTTAGCAGTTCATGCTGTCAACTAGCTCCATCCGAGAGCAACTCTCCCCTCTGGAAGTTTCCAGAATGGCTCATTTACGTTCAATGTAAAGAAATGTGTTTTTTTTTCTGCTTGAACTGGCTGCTTATTGCATCTTTCTTAGCTACATTCGTGCCTCTTGCTTTTGAACTAAAACCTTTAAAAAATGTGTTCACTTTGCTTTCTTCAATTGATCATGTGATCTGCGCGCGCTGCTAGTTGCTGTGCCATGACGCATGGCAATTTGAATTAATAAAAACACAAAACTCAGCTTCGTTTTTCCTTTTTTCGCTTGGCTATTTCTCTCTGGTAATCACCTGAGTAACTTTACTAAAACAATTATTTGCCTCAGGCTTAGTGAGTATCTGGATGACAGTAATTATTCACCAGATATTCACTTCGTCTTCAGCGAATAATTGTTAAGTAAAATCTTTCATGGTTCTCGAGATAAAAACATTCAATGTTTTCAAACAAGAAAAAATTTAAGCCAAACTTGGGCTGATCATGTATCTGGAGGTATTCTTTCATCCCTAGTGACTCCAACAAGCTTCAGCCTCCATGGATTCTTGCTAAAACTGTTGCAGGAGCTTACAGAAAAAGCTGCTATCAAACTTTTAATCTTTTAACTTTACATTGTCTGAAACTGTTGTTTTGAAGAAGCTTACAGAAAATCTTAACACAGTTTTTCTTTAATATTTTTACTTTACGTTTTTTGTAACTTTTGTTTGTGCCTTCATATAGGAAGCCGAACAGTACCAAAAAACAGGTCCATATGTTGTGTTTTGCACCACCAGAAATAAGTTACTCGTTTCCTCAGGAAATATCCCGAACAGCACTAGTTGACAGGTCCACTTGTAAGTTTTAATTCCCCAGTATTAATTCGTGTTATTCTTTTCTTCAGGACAGACCCTGAACAGCACCAGTTGACCGGTGCCATAGTTGGCTTGGGGTATGACCCCAACACCAACGAACCTCTACTCCACGACCACGACATTGAGCTGACATTTGATGTGGAGTTCAACAACGATGACATTGCTACTGTAATGAAATATTTTTATTTATAATACTTATAATACTCACTACTGCTTTATTATGTAATTAATTGGAATACGCTTGGAAAAAATGCTTAAAATGCAATTCATCATTCCAAAAAACATGGCGGCCGTACATTTTACCATAATGCATTGCGAACCTCATACTGCTAAAATAAGTTCATGGAAGGTGACTATGGTAATTTTAAACAATTACAGACATAAACTGCATCCGTACAGAAAACAGTTACTGCCCATCAGCAGGATTCCCAAACTGTGTGCAGTTCCACAATTGGTTTTGGCTCTATTTAACTCTCCATTGTGTCACGTTGCAAAACGTATTGCTCTTTAAATCTTTTGTTGGAGCACGCGGTGACATTTTGTCGTTAGTTCTTTGTTTGCAAATGATACAGGGAAAACGTGACTTGTAAATTAGCAGCTTTTTCGACTCTACTCTTGTGGAGTTAGGACCGTCCCGCTTGGCTGAGGCCAAAGTTGATGTTGGCCTTTTGGTCATCAGAAACTGCGGCCGAAACTAAAGCGTGGCTGGTTGGTTTTCCCCCTACTGTAAAAAACCTTTACTTAGAAATAAAGAAAATCAAAAGCAAGTTGCTACACTTGTACTAACTAAACTGTGTATGTCAAGTTTGAGGTTTTCTCTCTTTTCTCATGGGCAACTTTATTTGTGTGCAAAAAATTATGAGTACAAGTCGTATGTACAAGTCGACATTCTTGACTTTCTCGAACTGTTAGAATGAGTTGGACTCGAAAGTCTTCCAAATACGAGACCATTATGTGATTCTGATGACTTGATACTGGTTGCTTCCCTTGGGACAAGAACCTTACCAGTTTTTCTCTTGTTTGTTTTCCAGATCAACAACATCAGGCGGTCTATAAACTTTGCAGTGGCAAATGAAGGAAACCTTGCTGAGTGGGGATCTAGCAGTATTCGTAGAATTCAGAACGCTGCAAGAGATTTAATTCTCAAGTATGTCAGCATTTTGTTACAGGGTTCGCACTTAGTTCGCTTAATTAAAAGTTCATATTGGTTTTATGTAGAACGATTACCTAAAATGTTGCACTCATACACCTGTTGTAGTTTTGCTTCAGGAATGTCGAGAATTGTAAACAAAGGAAAACATCAAGATACCAGCTTAAACATTCTTCATTTCATATTTGATACTTACTGTGTTTGTTTCAGATGTTTATCTATTGTATTTGTAAGTTTATTGTTAGCGAAGCCAGTCAAAGATCTTTTTACATATTTTGTGTTTTAGACTGGTTTTGAAAAGAAGGCAGGACAGAAAACCAATTCCTTACCGCAAACCATTCAGGTGGAATCAGGTATGAATACTAAATATGTACTATAATATAGTATAAAAGGCGGTTTCGGTTAAAACCATCTTCAGTAATAGTTAAATTGACCTTCGCCCTGACACATTTTTATACTCTAAAATAGCGCTTTTTACGTCTAATTCTCAAGCTGAGAAGTTTCAACTTAAAAGTTTTCAAGAAGGGTGATTGTAACGGTCTCGATTGGCCGGGTGTTTTCATGAAGACATTTGGTGATTACTTCAAACCTCTTGAAAAGTAGGAAGGACTTGCTAGCAATCCTAATTAGCAGCGGAAGACTTTCCAAACTAAGGTTTTGCACCCTTTTGAACATTCATAACCTTATGCATAATGTTGAACGCAGATGACTCTAATCCTCGATAACTCGAAACCCCACTAGTTCAAAGTCGTTTCAATACCCCCTGGCACAAGCTCTTTCTTAGGAGCATCCGATCGCGCACTTCCATCTTTTCCACCTCCTTTCCGATACGACAACCACTCTTTCAATCTCATCTTAGTTAAACTACGAGGGCAGTTACCACTAAGTAGTTGAACTTTTTCTTCGGCAGAGAAAAATACAGTTTTCGGAAGCGAATTCGTTGTGTTTTCCGCAGTCATAACCTTTTCTGAATAGATTGCTTATCAAAACACGCAAAGCTCGACCCTATAGTCTCGTTTTGATGTTGCGCTCCGAGAGATACCGCTGGATCGTCGGGGTGTCTGGCACAACTGCGATATGGGCTATTTGAATTACCGAGGATCAATTGTATTTCAATAAACTGTAGTTTCTCTTAATAGGCGGGTTTCAGGTGACGTAATGTTAACAAACAGATTTTTCAATCGAAACACCTTCGAAATCTTAAACAAAGAAACGAAACCCTGTCCCAAATCCCAGTGGAATCCCGGTTTAACGATATGCCAAGGGGGGCGTCAAAATTATATCGTTAAACCGGGATGTCGTTATACCGAGATTCCCGGTATAAAGATAATGGTGAGAAAACTTCTAAGAATATCGTTATTCCGGGAAAAAGGTTACGTACACATTTTTACTCACTGTTCACTGATCGATAAATTTGTAACTAATACTTTGTAATATCAATTGATTCACAAAATAAATAATGATATAAAGCGGTTTAAAACACATCAATCAGCATTCATGGCTGCTGGAGTGTAAGCAAGAACAATGATTACGACAGAGGCATTGATGTTTATTAATTAAAGTTTGTGTTGTTATTAAACCAGCATTTCCTGTGGTCTATCTATTGTTATACCGGGAAAGATTTTGCTCTCGGGAAACATATCCCCATCGTTAAACTGGGAATATCGTTAAACCGAATATCGTTAAACAGGGGTTCTGCCCCATACATTTTACTATAACTTTTGCCGGAGAAACGAATGTTTATCGTTATATCGGGAATATCGTTAAACCGAAGATCGTTAAAGCGGGATTCCACTGTAGTTGACTTATTGGTAACAATGACTGAAACCCTACTGTAGGTGGCTCCAGAGAACATCCTCTACCCAGGTGAAGATGCCGACTTTCCCCTTCTTTATGTGCTGCACAATGCCGTCGCCATCACAGGCCAGATCCTGGATGAACAACCAAGCCCTGAAACACTGCGTCTGCGCGAGAAAGTAAAGGAGTTGGAACAACTTGCCGGAAGGTGATTGCCCCCCCTCCCTTCCCACCTTCACCCTCTCGCCCTCTCCTTCCGCTGGGCCTCTCTGCCTGTTTGCAAACAAGCTATTTTGGCAGCTATTTTGACATGTCTCAAA
This sequence comes from Hydrozoanthus tunicans, assembly GCA_026413305.1. Classification (NCBI taxonomy): domain Eukaryota; kingdom Metazoa; phylum Cnidaria; class Anthozoa; order Zoantharia; family Hydrozoanthidae; genus Hydrozoanthus; species Hydrozoanthus tunicans. The sequence continues at coordinate 15,004 of JAOBAT010115634.1, forward strand.
GAACTTCCGTCGTGAATAGTTTGGATCTAGCTAACCGAAGCGTTTTTAAATCACTGTGATTATTTAACTTTGTTTATGTGGTTGTAATGTGCTCGTTTTTTTTGTGTTTGAAAGAAACAAAAAATATGATGAGCCAACTTTGTTGTTCTTTAAAATCTTAAAAACTTTCTCTGCCCTTTGAAAGCTTGTTCATTTTTGAAAAAACCTTCAACCAGAGGACTTTTTTAAAGATTTTGTAGTTTTTGTGCCTGGCTGCAACTCTTCAATTTTTGTTTATGTCCTTGTTTAGTTACTAATTCAAATGCATTAATTTAATTTTTGCTGTTTTCTTTGTAAAAAGCATATTCGCAGAAATTATCTTGGAAATAACTCCTAAAGTTACGATATTTCTGTTAATCCACTTATATCCCCCCTCTGTTTATAAGCTCACTCAAAACCCCTTATTAAGTTATATAAGCCTAGGGCTTTAACCTGGGATTCTACGGTAGTTCAATAAGTCTACTAACAACACAGGTGGCTTAATAGCTACATAGACATAGCCCAGTTGACCTTTTACAGTTACTCATCGGTGAGTGAAGATAGTGAGTTGGTCTTCTACAAACACATATGGCTTCATAGCTCTTGTAGTATGGCAGTGCAATGTTATCTCATTGGTCGTAGTTCAAGTACCTTACCACTTTGAAGTATATCTCAGCTGCAGTCTCTTATATTGCGACGATCACTTCACAACCTCGCCAACTATTCTAGTTCGCGCAATTACTTGCAATAAGGTTATTAGCTCTGTTGGTTACTAAACAGTGACTAATACTTTTTCTCGCAAAATACTAAATTAGTTGCTTGTATCTTAGGTCTTCCGAGCCATTCCAACGGGAAGTAATATGCGAACTGTGCAATGTGGTATGCCGGCATCCCCGTGGAGTTTCCCTTCACCTCGACTCAAAGCTGCACAGAGAGGAATCAAGACTGCTTTTTGAAGACACGTTTCTAATGTGATATGGATAAGCATCTCTTAACAGTTGATACTGAAGAAGGTGATGATGGTACATCTATATATCACATTATGTAACATCTGAAATAAAGCACATGCAAAGCCTAAAGTGGTGATGATGATGATGATGATGATGATGATGATGATGTCGATGTTGGAGTACGTCATAAATAGATGGTAATGATGGTACATCTATATATCACATTATGTAACATCTGAAATAAAGCACATGCAAAGCCTAAAGTGGTGATGATGATGATGATGATGATGATGTCGATGTTGGAGTACGTCATAAATAGATGGTAATGATGGTACAAACCAGACATGAAGTGATGAAGATGATCGCGATTGTATATTGCCATTTGCCAGATTGATCATTAACTGATGGTGATGAAGGTAGTGACGGTGATGATGATGGCGATGATGATGATGATGATGGCGAGATGATAATGATGATAAAGATGCTGATGGTGTGACAAAGTTTGAGACGTTTGATTGTGACCTTGGTACATACAAGGTATGAAGTGATGATGGCGATATCAGTGATGACAAAGTAAGTGTTACCTGGTTCAAAGCGATGGTGATGATCATGGTATACACAAGATTTGAAATGGTGACGGATACCATAACGAAGTCGCAGGATGAAAATTATTGCGATTTAAATGACGGGTAAAGAAGACTCCTCCATTACTGAATCTAAAAAACGATGTTTCACGGGTCTATCGATGGATCGCGAAAAATATTTCAGTTTTAGGAAAATATGTAAAGAAGACAAACAGTTGCCACTTTTTGGTTTTACCCATGTACAATACAACATCGAGTAAAATCAACAACATAAAGAAAGATTACAGCTGCGTTTTAAACGTTGTTTAAGAAGTTGACTCTTCAAGTGACAACGTAGGAACCCATCGTTCTGGGCGAAATTTTCCTCTGTTTAAACATGACTAACGGTGTTAGGTGAGAGGATGGAAGAATTTTGCCCGTTCTTTTGATTTATGGCTTGTCAAGAGCTCAGTGTGGGAAAATGTTCCCATCTTCATTGTTCTTTCACAGTACTTCTTGTTTTGTTTCTAGAAATACGCTATGAGTTAGTTAGCATCCGATGGCTCCCTGGAACACGATGAACGCTGGGAGTCTCGAGCGACCCCGCTTTTCCCTCCCCCTTCAAGGGTCTACCTAATGGCTTGTTCGATATTTTAACAAGAGGGAGAAAGCAAAGGGATTTGAAATCAGTTTTAAAGTTAATGTTTTTCAACATTTTTTGATAAAATGTTAAGAAGTATTTATATAAGTTATAGAAGAAGGTGAAACGGTAAAAAGTTACAGTAAATTTATTCGTAGCTCAAAGACACAGCTCGTTGAAGATATCGGCGGAGAGAGGTCGCGGAATTTTAGAAAGCGTTTGCTGTTACGGCGTCAGATGTAATAAGGGAGACGCGTGTGAAATAGTAAAATTTGATATTGAAAGAAATAATTTATCAGTAAAGCGTCAAAAAGGGGCAACATTTTTGTATTCTTTAATCCCTCCAGCCCCAGCCAGTTTACTAACATCTATTTTTTATTTATCACAGAGACAACAACATTTGGTAATGAAATAATCGCAAATAATTTTTTTTTTGTATTGCTTTAAATTCAGTTCCTCCACACTGTGAATATTTTACTTCAGTTCGAGGCTAAGACTGCTCGTGCGCCGACAGTCTGTTTTGATCAGCGGTTAACCTTGAAGACGAAAATTGTCTATAGATCTTTATCAAAATAGTGGCGATTTTAATGTTCTTTTGTGTGCATTTAATTTAGCCTCGTTCTTGAGTTTAACTTTCAAAAGAACAAGGTATACCAAAAGCGAGGCCAGTAGGGCTAAATAGAATATTAAAATTGCCGCTATTTTTCCAACACAAACAACTGAACACGAAGAAAACTATTTTACTGTTTTCACGAAGTTAGAGATTCTGGTTCGGAGAACCGACCGACGTGATATTTGTCCTATAACGGTTCAAACGGCTAAATATGAAATAATAGATTGCTAGCTAACAATATTTCAAATAGTTCTGTTAATCATAGTAATTTGAACAGCTTTTTAAGGTTCATTGTTTGAATTCAGCGTTGTGTTAAGGAAAACTGGTTATTGCGATGTTACACTTGTAAACATTTTGAATTTTAATTTAAAAATTTAATGGCTGTATCCTCGAAGTGGGAAAGAAGTAATAGTATTACGCACCAAAATTGGGTTGAATCTTCATGTCTTTGAATCTTCAGCACTCTTTCTCAGTCTAACTTCTACAAATTACTGTCTCAAAAAGCTGCTGTTTTTATGTGTTTTTTTAGACTGAATCATTTTTAGCTGAATGGATGGGCTTAACGCAGTTTTTAAACAAAATTACAAGTATTCAGTAACTCTTAAACTTGAAACTTCAGTCCTAAAAACTAAAGGCTATTGCGTTACTTGAAATAATTACTTAGATTCTATGTTAATTTATTCGTTTAGGTTCTCAAAAGCATCTTTCAAATTTCTCTAATTCACAGAATAAGTAAGCTGTGACTTACTCAAGTTTTTATAAGGTAAACACAAATTTCAGCGTTTTCGGTTATTGCGTAGTAAGCTATGATTGTTATTGACTATGACTACTCAAAAGTTGTTTACATTTTTACAAATCTAGATAGTTTCCTTCATTCCTTTGAATCAAGACTAAATTCACGAATTGAATCTCAAAACTTGGCTACAAGATAAGTCTAAAACTAAGTTTTCTCACGGTAGAAGAGCTGAAGGGTCTTTCCCATGAGAACTACTAAATTAAACTAATACTATAGAGTTATTTTGTTTACGAGCATGCAAGGTCAATGCAAAAGCCTAAACAAATATGTGAAATATTTCAAAAACTAAAAGTCAACTAAATTTATATCGTAACAAAGTAAACGAGGAAGGAAGCTTTAAAGGAGTGTGCGATTAGAATCAAACTCCTGACGTTTGTTTCTGCGAATGCTACCTATCTGGTGAACTTAATTTGCATAACACCCGTTTCCGTTTAAAAATAAAATATTTATTTCACCAAATTTCTTTCTATCGTAGTTGTTCCAGTTAAGGCGTGTAAATGAAATAAAGGTTTTGTTTATTGAATTAAGATTTTTTTATTCTCCTGGCGCATAATTTAGAGGGGCGCTTTACTTTAGAGTAAAAATTAAAACATTTATGCTTTTAACATGAAAACGCTACACAAAGAAATTGAAACACAGTTAATTAACTTGCTGTTTCAAAGTGACTTGTTATATTCTCTCCCCATTTATGACTAAAAGGTCTACAAACTACTGTATGTTATTTTCAGTCTAAAGGTAATACTGAAATTCTCTCAAATTCGCTATCAATTCCCTTACCAAAAACGGCCGTTGCTTTTGCAGACTTTGAATTACTTGTGAAAGCAGAGTGAAGGCAAAATAAATTTATGCGATTTTGCCATACACACTAACGCTTTTAGCTAACAATGTGTGTTTGCAATGAAAGCAATGTTTTGAATTCGAATGAAATAGAGTTTGAGGTGTTTAAAAGACGACTTCGGTGCATTTAATTTGTCCTGGCAACAAAATGACGTGATACCGGTAACCTGATCGTGTCCAGTCGGCTACTGATGCATGGCAACGGCCAGTTGTTCATGACGTCATTCTTTGAGACATCTTTATTGAACCAGCTGAGCGTAAAGAAAATGTAACATCGAAATTGTGGATAGTGACCTAGTGCTGTTGTTCATTTCATTCATTTGTGGTGTTATTTCGTTTAGGGTCATTGTATTTGACATAGGTTAAGGGCCCGTCCACACTAACGCGGATTCAAAAGTATACGGATTCGTTTTACCGAATACACATCAATTGATCCGCGTCCACACTACCGTTTTACATAGCGTTTCCGACCGTCCGTAATTTTCGAAAATAAAACCTTTTCGCGCCGATCCTGTTACATTTTTTCAGACTTGAAGCGTGCGATGATGACGTAGCAGGAGGCATATGACGTAACACGAGACATGAAGCAGAGACAATCTTTTTATCTCAAAAAAATATAATTCTGGCTACAATAGTCACATTGTTATAACTTTAATCAATGAGTTATTCCCTTGAAATTGTTTGAAATAAAATTTTTATGACATTTTTTAACAGAAATGAAATTTTTTAACCAAAAACCTCATAACTCATCGCTGTTACGTCGCAGGTTACCAGTCCCCGGCCTGCTCGGTCAAAATTTATATTCCAATCTTTTTTTGGTTAAAAAGAATACCTAGACGAGGAAATTTTCTTTGGTTATTCGAATTTTGGGTTCACAGACGACAACACTTTTGATCAAGAAAGTAAAAAATTAAGCTTGACAGGGACTTCAGTGAATGGGAAGAACCGCCTCTCGCCTTCAGATAAATTTGTAAGAGCATGAAGGGTTTGTTTTTTGATATTTTGGAAGTATTTGTCAAATCGAGAAGCTTACTGCATGATAAACATGATTACACCCTTTTATTTTATAAGAATCTTTTTATAAGAACGGGAAAGTCGCCAAAAATTTAAAGAACATGCTGAGGCTGAAAAGGCGAAGAACATTTCTTAATGATGATAACCTGTTGCAATTAACTCGTACAGTGTTGTTGAGACATTTGCTTTTTGGTTGGCTTCTCGACTAAAATTTTACAACGCATGTTTTTTCATTTACCAAATCGCAGGCCTTACAGCTATTGTATTTTAAAACTTGATACAGTACAAAGTACATGTACAAATCAATGTTACATGCATACGGTACAAACCTAAAGATCGGCCGCCACTCGTGGCCTGCAAAGGCATTGTTTATATAGTGAACTGCAAATCATGCGATTTTACATGATGGCGAGTCAAAATGCTCCTGGAATTCGCGCGGGCCTGAACACAAGCCAGGGACACGAAGCAATAATGATTCATTCATAAAACAACACGCAGAGACAACCAACCATGACCTACACCCAAATTATGTTCAGATTCTGGAGAGAGGTATAACAACTTGTCCAAACGTTTATTCTTAGAATCGTGGCATTCAACCATCGACCCCAACTGTGTCAACGAACGGAAGCCTTTCCCAAGGGCGTACTTGCCCAATGTTAAGACTTTTTAATAACTTATTTCTTATTCAAAAATATTCGTTCTCTGATGAAGGCTGCAGTGAGCGACCGAAAATTTAGAAACATTTTACATATATCTAAAAAAAATTTTATCCATTATTGATACATATACGTAAAACATTTAACGGATCAGGTACAAACCTTTTTATAAATCATACGGTATATGTATAATAGATATTTCAAGAACATATTTTAATAAGAACACTTGAGGCTGAAATCCCGAAATTATTTTAGAACGTTCAAACTCAGTGAAAAGTTCGACTTTCTCATAAAAAAAAGAGTACACAGTCAGAATGGGGTACTTTACTTGCAATATATCATTTTTAAAACCTAACACAAATTTAGATAAATATGGTACTAGTGTAAACCCAAACGGCCTTAGGGTTAAAAATGCCAGGTTACCTGTTAACTTTGTTCTGATTGCATTATTAACTCGGTTAACATGCACTCACATACGACACACACTTACATAAAATATGTAAATTCTACTAGAATATATATAAGTATTACCTACAATATTAGCATTTAGATTCTATTGAAATATTGTTGAATGCGTTAGGTCGAAAACTGTTGAAAGTTTTCCCAAAGACTTATGAATTACTTATAATGTGTCGGTGTTGAAACTTAGGAATTTGGTTGAATAACGCTCAAAGGAGAATGTTTTGTTGGTTTGTTTTCTTATAACTTTTTATTTACTTTTTCTTTTTTGTTGACTTTTAATTCATTTTATGTCATTTGAATTCCTTTTTGATAGATTATTTTGTATTCTAAATAACTGTATTCTGTTTTGTTTCATTTTAATTTTGATTTGTTCCGTTTAAATCTTTAGTTTAACTTTTTTTATTTTTACTCTAACTTCCTTTGTCTTTTTGTTCATTTTTTTCTACTTTGTTTAAATCCAATTATTCAAATTTGAAAATAGTTTTGTTTTAATTTCATTCTAGTTCATTTCTTTAAATGTCATTTTATCCAGGTTTTTGTTATTTAATTTGCTTTAATTTTTGCACTATTTTACCTTAGTTTAATTTATAGTTAAGCTACTTATAATTTATTTTGATTTGTTTATTTGGTTAGTTCATTATATTTTAGTTTTCCCTTTCATATTTAATTCATCTTGTTTAGTTTCATTCTGCTTTAGCATTATTTATTTCTCGTCGTCATGGTTTAATTTTTTCTATTGTACTTCATTCTATTATAGTTTGTTTTCAATCTAGCTTACTTGATCTGTTTTACCTTATTTTGGTCTTTTATTTTATTTTCGTTCTAGTCTTGTTTATTTTCTTGTCTTATTTTATCTTATATTGTTTTGCTTCATTTTCATTTATTCTTTTGTCGTTTATTATATTTGTATCTTATTGTAATTTGTTTTATTTTAGCCTTTTTTTAAAAATAGTTTTGTTTCTAATTTTAACGGAAAAACAAATTTTCATTTATTTTTCTACTTTATTTTTCTCTGTTTTGCTCTACTTTGATGTGCTTGATTTTATGTTGTTCTGTTTCATTCAAATTAACTTCTCTCTCATATTTTGTTATACTACTTTTTTGTTTTTATTTTATTTCACTTAAATTTTAGTTATTTTTCATTCAGTTTCCGCATTCGGTGAAAGGCCAAAAATGATGACAAATCCTTTTGGCGGTAATCTTATTTCTGATCAGGTTATATACCCAAAAGATTCGAATATATTTAGTCACCTTTTTTAAGCGGGCTAACAAAGATATTTTCTTTGTTTTACTTTTTAGTTTGGCTTCTAATTCTAAATGTAAAATGTTTTGACAGATGTGGGACAGAAAATAGCGAAAATTGATAGCTGACTGAAGTTTTAAGTGGTTAATTGAAAACGGAGGGGGGTGGGGCTAGTTGAAACAAGCAAATCAGTCGTTTTAGCGCATTGCATTCATTGGTTCGCGTATGATCATTGAGAGAAGTTCAGTCCTTAATTCATTCTATATATGACGGGTTCGCGCAAACAGGAAAATTGACACAACACGTTTGGCAATAAAGATTTTGGAAAATAAGAAAGACGCTCAGATTTGCCAAAGAAAGCTAATTTTTTTCAACTTTACTGAGTTTTGATCTTTAAATTAACAATACAAAATAAATAAAAAATGATTCCCAGCTTTTTATCTTTTTTAATCACTGACATTGCCTCATGATAAATGCTGTACCCACGTATATTTGCCTTGAAGTTAGCTCCTTACAATGTACTTGTATTGCAATACCTCAGCCTTAGAGTTTTCATTGATTCAAACCTCACATAGAAACAAAACATTTGAGCCTTGTGTCGCCGAAAATTACGAAACAACAAGTTTTGGCCAAATTTATTGGTTTTAAGAAAAAGCGTTTAAAAACTTTTCTGTTCAAGGTAATTTAAATACGAAATACTAAGAAGAAATCTTCTTTTTGACACTTTTGCTTCAAAGTTTTCGTTTTTTTAATTTTGGTTAAGTGAACAATTCACGTTCTTGCCAAAAAACATTTTTGAAACTGATCGTTGAAAGAAATTATAAACAAGGGGAAAAGTTGTGTTGTCGACATACTTTAGCACTGAGGGCGGTTGTGTTTCTAATTCGTTATGTTGCCAAACAGAATATTGACGTAAATCAAGGCTTCGGACTCGAACTCATAAGAATAAATGAATTTTTAAAGCAACATAAGCCGGAGGGAAATTGTAATTGTGATATTTGTAAGATTCTAAAACTCGGACACTTTTAGCGAATGGAATCGGCCTTGAAGATTATCTAGATAAAACATTAACTCAAAAGAGGTCAATTTTAAATTAACAATTTGTTGAAGGAACAAATGTCTTTTTAAATTTTTGCTGGTTAGGATTTCGTTTATTTTCTTTTATTATTAAAAAAACTTGTTACATGGGGACTTAATTTTGATGACAGGAAGGGTATTTAAACTTAACTCCAAATATGGACACATTTCAGGCAAATCGACGAACAAGCCAATCAATAGTCAAAGGTTGTTTATGTAAAGCAGAAACTGCCTCCTCAGGAACTATAGATCTAACGGCTAAAATATCAGAAACTTTTGTATTACATGTGAAGTACAGCTTATCTGCGAGACCAGCCGACGGAATTGAGTGTTCAATAAAGCAAATGTTTTAATTGTTTAAGACGGTTTAAAGTTGTTGACAGTGACATAAAAAAGGTTGCCCGAAGCTCTTTTATTTCACCCCCGAGGACAATAAATCACGAAAGTTTTCCAGTGTAGTTGTAACTGGATCAAAATCTACAAGTTTACGTGCAACTAAAAAGCTTCAAAGCCTTTACTTTGTATATTGATTTACCTTTAAGAGTTAAGACGAATACTTGCATTAATACTTTGGTTGCGATAAAATCATCCGGTGCGTTGAAGATAAAAGGCCTATTACCTGAGTGGGAAATATCTTGGTAGTAAACCATATAAGGTATTCATTCCATACCAGGTCAATAGCAATTCAAATCAAATTTAGTTTCACAAAATCAGAAATGGTTCTGTTCGGCCATTTGCGAGATTTTCGAAACAACCATTTGGGTATTAAAAACAGCTTGTGTAATTATAAGAATCGTGCCCCAGGGGTTCAGGGTATACCCACGTAGAATTTTTCCTATCGCTTGCAGACGTAATTAAGGAAAACCTGAAAAGAAATTGAAAAAACGACCTCGCTTCACCAATATGAGAAGGCATTTTGTAATTGAGGTCACCCTTCACGTAATTTAGGTCGAGGAAAAATTAAGCGGTAATGAGAGTGGGTTTTATTCAGTTCATCGAACAAAATATTACTTGGTTTTTCGCACTTATAAAGTACAAAAATAAAAGCAATGTGTTTATAAAACATCCCGGATATTTCAAAACCACTTTCGAGTTTGTTACCTCGGATTCATGCAAAATATATGTTTTTTCAACCAATCACAAAGCGCTCTCAACACAGAAACAGGTGCTTTACAACTAATTTGCAATGATAATGTACACCGCTGATTCTGCATGGACAAAAGAACCCTTACGTCAATACACACCAAAACATTTTAAATTTATGCGGACAGAGTTCTGATCAGAAAGATGAATTCAGTCAGAGCAGTTAAGCCGCCTGCAACGGAGCGCTAGCACCACACTGCAAATCTTGATCGAGGGAGATTTTATTGACAAGATACAAAATGGTAAGTGTTCAATTTCAGTGTACTTGTATCGCATTTTTTTTAAGAAACCGTTTGGTGTCCCATTTACCGAGATACAATTTCGATTTGCAACGAGCAAAATTATGCGCCACGGATACCGCACAAATAGAAATTGAAATTCTACCACGGTTGTCAAAATCGTCAATAAAGATTATCCATGCATTTAAACCGTTTTTCACCGCTTTGCAGGGTGAAAGAGAACTTTCACAAGAGCAAGTACAAGGCAAGTTTTCAACAGCTATATTCGCTTTAACATCGTCTTTTTAATAGTGCCTAGCAATACGAATGTTCTACACGAGACTGTACTTGCTTATAGAGTTTGTTTTGAACTTGCAGAACTCAAAGAAGCGTTTCAGTTGTTTGACAAAGACGGTAGTGGTACAATATCGAACGATGAGCTTGAAGTTGTGATGAAATCGCTCGGGCAGTCTCCGACAAATGAAGAATTGCAGCAAATGATTAGGGAGGTTGACGTAGATGGTAAGGGTTCAATAAACAGCAGTAACTAACTCGCTTGCATGTGATAAACAAATATATCGCACAGCAACTTTGCTTTGCTATTGCTGCCAGATTATGCCGAAATTGTCGTCTACACGCACTGTTTAGAAAAGCAAAATACTTTGAGAGCCAGTTCTTTGAGTCAAGTATAAAATAACTACTGTAAAATTTATTGGTTAAAGATATCTTTCTGCAGGATCTAGCGTCTTAGAAAACTTTTCGCAGTTCAGTTTAAAGGAAAGTCTTAAAACTTGATGAATTGCTTATTTTTGTTTGAATAGTCGAGTTTAGTGACAGCCAAATTTCCGGATAAAATTTGTGGTAGAAATATATCATTATGAATTGTTTGAAGCTTGCGCTTAGTAGCACGATTATAGCAAAATATTTGTTAAAAAATTTTTTCTGTGTATGTTTTGTTTCAGTTTTCTTAAGCTAGGCTGCTCATTTTGTTTGGCTTAACCTCGAAAATGAAAGTGCATGAAATGAACACAATTGCTTCTTATAAATTAGAAACAAGAAGTTTCTAGTGAAGGCACACTATTAAAACTTTAACATCGAAGCTTACTTTTCTGCGAGTTCAAAGAACAGTGAAAACCGGCAAATAATTCACATTTAAGAAGGCTTGTAAACCTACAATAGTATTCGTACAGAAATTGCTACAGTTGCGAAAACCAAAGGCTAATATCTCTTTCCTTATATATTTGCCGAGAGAGAAATTGGGGATTAAAAATTTAGGAAACATGCGTAATGTTGTGACATCGCTTTTGTGGTAAGAAACAAGCAGAAAAAAAAGTTCGTTCAGACAGAATCTTATCTTAGCAATTCAAAGCAGTCTCTTTGGAACTTAAGCGATAAAAATTGCTTTTAACCAAAACAAATTTTTCTTGTCACTCCTTTTTGCTTATCTTTCCGCTACTTTTTGATTTCGCTGTTCACCGAGTTTACGTCAAACCGTGGTACTTTAAAAGGCCTTGTAATCATAATTTTCTTTTTTCAAATTTATGGGGAACTCTTCTTGCACCAAAAAACGTGTAGAAGCCGTGGTCTTAACTTTCAGCAACTAATGTTTTGAACAAACTTTATGATACATGAGTTGAATGACAGTTTCCGTTTGTCTCTTAATAAATATTAGACTGAAATTCCTCGAAAGTAATTTGGGCAAATATTGCACTGGGGTTGAACTCTTGATACTAGCGAATCTTTTCTTGTAATGCGTTTTGCAATTCCTAAATCAGTTGGACTTCAATGCAAATATGATTTTTTTGTATATAGTTTTGAATTTGTTTAGTCATTGTTTTGATAAATATTGAGTGATTTGAAGCTTTAGAGCGAATCGACAAAATCTAAAATATTTTTTTTCCCGTTCGTTATAGTTTTATCAATTCCTGTAAGGCCGATATCAATATTCAAGTCAATTACACATTACGGTCAACTTTACAAAACATTTCGTAATTCATCCTTGGAGTTGTGCTTTTTCGCACGTTTTTTCTCGGATGCTTGTTGAAAACAAACCCGAAATCTTTTTGAGCAAACAAAAACGAAATAAGGTCTTACGTCTGCGGTTTTTTTTGTTTTAAAGCTCATCGCCGAATAATGTTTCATAGGAGCACTGCTTCAAATTAATGTTTTGCCAATTGCTAGAAGGTTGTTTCAAATCACTTGTATTTCTAGCTTTCAGTTTTTTTCTTTTGTTGTAACTGATAGTTTTTGCCAGTCGCGCCACAAAGATTTAGGAAAAACTTTTACTCTGTAACTCAGATTCCACACTGTGTACGTCTTCATCTAATGAAATCTCGCCTTGTTTGCTTATGTCATAGAAGCAATTTCTTTTCAAATGTTTTTACTTTTAGTGGTTTTAAGTTTTTCTGTTTAGCTGTGCATGAAAAACATAGCAATTTACTGCGCCGTTATAGTAAAGGTTAAAGTAATGTCTTCTCGTGGTAGGTTTATTCTATAGATGAGTTCAGCTCCAAACGAAAAAAGGCGGGAGGTCTTTTCAAAAACAAACTTTAAGCTTTGTTGCAAAAAGCCTTGAGATAAATCTCTAAGCTTTTCCACTATGAAAACGAAAGAACCACAAGATAACTAAACTTGCACGTTTTCAGAAACTTTAATCTTGGTTAGGTTCGTACAAGGAGTTGGTCATTTATAAAATGAAAAAAGCTTGTCAAAACGTGACTAAATCTTAAGCACATAATGACACACGCAGTAGTACAATTACCAAGATTATAATTGGCTATAACTTCAGCACTGATAACACTGCTGAACTTGTTTTTGTAGGCCTTTCGTCACGTTTCAACCCTCTTAGCCCAAACGTTTTAACCTTTGTTTTAAGAATTTCAAAACAATTTTAATGTTTCTTCTAATTTAGTATTTAAAAACGTCGCTGATACGGATGCGAGGGAAAATCTTACTTATAAGAACCAAATCTTTACAAAAATAATCAGATTATTTTTGTTAGACTTCATCTATTTTATCTCGTGGCTATTTTTGCAATATTGACAAAAGTATATGAAAAATATGGTTCACATTAAGTGTTGTTTTTCCGTGTGTGCGAGCATAATTATATTGTTGTTAATAGAGGGAACTTTCTTTCCGTGTGTAAATTATTCTGCTGTTTTACTTAAAGGAAATGGAGAAGTTGATTTTGAGGAGTTTTTGTTGATGATGAAAAAACAAATGCAGAGCCGTAACGCCGAGGAAGAAATGCGAGAAGCCTTTAAAGTTTTTGATCGCAATGGCGATGGCTCAATCAGGTATTATATTTTCACTTTACTGAAACCCTGTTTAAAAGCTTCCATTGTTAGTAAAATTAGGCGTTAATGTTGTTTAATTGAACATTTTTATCTCAATTGTATAGTCTTTTTAAAAACATGTTTTTTGCTTTTTTGGTTGCGCGCTGTCATTCTTACCAGGCGTCTCCATTTTCAAAAAGCTCTGCTATTGATATCCAGTCTCAAAGGCTCTTTTTTACCATCATGGCTAAAACGACATGTCCGCGTTTTCAAATTTTTCCACTGTTAGGAATCTTTATTGATCGATTCCTTTTATCTGCTAACAGCAAGCAAAAACGTATTGACATGTGCATGTTCTCCGGTTTTAATAAAAACGTTATTCATGGCACTGAGATATGCCTAACCGATGAGTCGGTTGCGATCGGGTGTCTTTTTTCAGGAACTTTACGTAACGGGGAGGGCCAAATAGAAGATTTATGAACCCTTTTCACCACAAAATTGATTAAATTTATCAAGAAACTCTGGCCGGCACTAAACCCAGCACACGAGCATTAGCAAAAGTGGAAAGTTTCGTAAACATTTCCCCAAAAAACTGTAGTAAATGTAGAATTTTGAAACTTAATCTTCTACGTACCCCTATTTTTATTGAGAAATGTTTTGCGAAAAAATAGTTTAAAACCAGGCTGGACGGGTATCGACTCCCTTGTACCGAAAAGTTTTCCAGTTTCCAACCTACATAATTCCGTCAAGTTGCGGCCAATTTGCTGAAGTTGGCTTTCGACGCGTTTTTCGATAAACTGAATATATTTTATGCCATACTAGTGTGAAAACAGCCATCACCATTCTGGTTTGTATTTGCCAAATTACGCTTTGTGAAAAGAAAAAGAAGTTGGCTTTCGATACGTTTTCTCGATATTTAAACTGAATATATTTTATACCATACTTAAGTGAAAATAGTCATCACGATTCCGGTTTGTGTTTGCTTTCTCTATTTTCCAAATTACGCTTTGTGAAAAAAAAAAGGCCAGAAAGCTGATTAACTTTAAAAAAGGATTAACTCTTGACAAAACCTATTTGTTGGCATGGTAATTAACCCTGGATTAGGCTAATCGTCTTTTGAGCAGCTGGGCCTAGATTGTTAAATTCTCCTAACAAGAACCCATACACTTTAATGTTATCAGTTTAGGAGAAATTCGCTTTTTATCACCAGTATTTTTGCTAGGTTTGATCAATTCCAACTTTCTCATTACTATTTTAAAACATCTTTTCAGTCGTATTTTTAATCTTAGGGCAGTTGGAGCATCAGCGCTGTTATTGCGTTCGTGTAAAGCATACTAATTTTACCTTTTACTTTCTTGATAACAGTGCCTGGGAGTTGAGAAGTGTTATGTGCAGCTTAGGAGAAAAATTGTCCGATGAAGAGGTTGAGGAAATGATGAGAGAGGCCGATTTGGATGGTGATGGAGTTATAAACTTTCAAGGTGGGTTAGATTGAGACACAAGTTTTCTAAACAAAATCAACTATTATTCAAAGGAATTATCCTCGGTTGTATAACAATCTTGGTCTGAACTAAAACCCTTTTTTTAGTCTGCGTCCATAAATGCAACTCAAATCTACTAGTCCTGTGCGTATAAAGTATGCCAAGTAATTTATTTTGACCAGTTCCACGGTTTGAATTAATTCCCTGCGCACCGCCATTTTGAAAAGTAACGTGTTACGGTTGTAGTGCCAGACCCCCTCTCGTTCATTGCTATTGTATTTATCGTAAGTGGAGACTGGCACTACAACCAAATACGTCACATTTCAAAATGGCGGCGCGCAGGAAATTCAAATAGTGGAAGTGAAAACACACAGAATTATCAATTTGGAGTTGCTGGTATTGACAAAGATAAAACAAAAGTTTTTTTTGAGAACAAGTCCCCTTCCAAGGCTTCAGTCTTGAAACTGGAGCTTACGGTTAAGATGAGCCAGATAACAACTTTCAAATTCAGTATTCTAAATATTGTATATATTCGGTTTAAACATATTTATATTATCGTTAAAGTTATCGTCTTGTCTTTATTCTTTTGTTATTTGTTGTCATTATCTTTTGCGGTTACTCTTGCATGGAGCAAGTTATGTTGAGGATGTAAAACCGTTAATGACCAATGTAAAATGAATGTACATGAAATTGTTAAATAAACCAAAATGAATACTACATCCTTTGTGCAGTATAATTTCCTTGCAAAATTTAACTTGATTATGCTTCCAAAAGGCAATAACTTTGCTATGAAGTGATTTCACGTGAAGACTAACTATCCAATGACCGAAATAAAGGATAAAGCCTGATTTTTCTCATAAAACTTAACTTGGAATACTCTTGTCTGACAATACATTACCTACAGAATGAACTCAGAAGGAAATTTATTAATTATATGAACCAAAGTAATAAATGCCAATAGAATTAAACCAAGTGAAAGATAAACAGCACAAGGCTAGCCAATGGAATGACCCCAAATAAAGCTAGCCAGTGGAATGAACCCAAATAAAGCTAGCCAGTTGAATGAGCCCGAATAAGGCAAGCCAATGGAATTAACCCAAATAAGACTAGCCAATGGGTAGAACCAACATAAAGCTAGCCAATGCAATGAACCCAAA